>JAPFFP010047533.1:0-10311 GCA_026153255.1 Solanum medicagineum | reverse complement strand
TGCAACACCACCACCAAGTGATTCACATGCTCCTCTCCACTATGGAATAAATCAAGATATCATTAATAAAAACAACCACCAATAAGTCAAGGTAGGGATTAAAGACCCTATTCATGAGATCCATATATATAGTGGGTGCATTAGTCAATCCAAAGGACATAACCACAAACTCAAAGTGCCCATACCTAGTCCAGAAGGACGTCTTGGGAATATTGCACTCCCTCACTTTCACTTGGTGATACTCAGACTGAAGATCAATCTTAGAAAATGACTAGCCCCTTGAAGTTGATCAAGAAGGCCATCAATCCTTGGTAAAGGGTACTTGTTCATTATGGTGACCTTATTAAGTTGCTGCTAATCTATGCACATTCTAAGGGAACCTTCCTTTTTCTTCATAAATAACATTGGTGCACCAAAAGGTAACTTACTAGGCCTTATGAAACCCTTCTCCAACAAATACCTCAATTGCTCCTTCAACTCTGCCGGGGCCATACGGTAAGGGGGAATAGAAATTGGGTTAGTATTTGAAAGGAGGTTTGTACCAAAGTTATTTCCTTTCGGGAGGAACACCGAGAAGCTCATCAGGAAAGATATCAAGAAACTCATTAACCACCAGGACCGACTCAATAAAGAGGACTTTAGACTCAACATCCCTAACCCTCACAAGGTGATAGACGCAACCCTTAGAAATCAACTTTTGGGCTTTAAAGCAAGAAATGAATCTACCTTTTACCACCACATCACGTCCCCACTTAAGCACAGGCTCATTAAGGAATTGGAATTTAAACCCTACGAGTTCTACAATCAATAGAAGCATAAAATGCATGCAACCAATTCATCCCAAGAATGACATCAAAATCCACCATATCTAACTCAACAAAATCATAAGGCAACATTTTTATGCAACATGAACACGGGACAATTCTATAGACTCTTCTAGCAATAATAGACTCACCAACAAGGCTTGACACTTCATAAGGATCACACAACAATTTAGGACTAACATAAAGCTTCTTGGCAACAAAAGGAGTAATATAAGAAAGAGTGGCACCTGGGTCTATCAATGCATGCACATCAAAATCAAAAACCTTTAACATATCGGTGACGACATCAGCAACCTCATCCACCCCTTGTCTCCCTTGAAGAGCATAGAATCCATTTTTCCTTGGAGTACCCCTTGTTGGCCTCTTCTTCCCTTTTGACCCGCATTTGCACCATGCCCTAGTGGATGACCATCTCTACCTTTGTTTTGAGCATGAGGACAATCAATTACCTTATGACACACTTCACCATAACCATAGCAAGCATTAGAGTTTTACATGGTCCATTATGGTTCCTACCACACCTTTGGCACATAGGGTTAGGTACCTCACCGCCACCACCTTAGAACGTTGGATTGTCATTAGAAAACCTCTTATTAGGAGCATTGGAAGACCCTTGGCCTTGGAACTTGTGGCCTTGAGGAAACCAGCCACCCGTGGAACTTTGGAATCCACCTTCAAAACGAGCCTCTTGGACTCACCCCTTCTTCTTTTTCTAAGTTTTTCTCCCTCTAGTTACTTGGCATATGTAATAATACAGAACAAATCTATACAATGCACTAACATGGTAGTTCAACACTCCTTATTGACCAAGTCGGACACTCCTGACACAAATTTGTTCATCCTAGATCTTGGCTCGGCAACCAATTGTGGGGCATACTTGGAGAGTTGGTTGAACTTGAGGGCATACTCCCTCGCACTCATGGAACCTTGCTTAAGGTTCACAAACTCCATCATTTTAGCCTCCTTTAGCTCGATGGGAAAGTACCGGCTGAGGAATGCGGCTTTGAACTCCTTCCGAGGAATAGCCATCATCATATCTCCTCTCCGACTTCCATTGTGTAAACCTAATTTAAGCCACACCTTTGAGTTGGTAGATCGCTAACTCCATTTTTTCCTCCGTATTGACCCCCACAATAGATAGCACTTTGTATACCTCATCTATTAACTCTTGGGGATCCTCATACGTCTTAGATCAATAGAACTTCGGTGGGTTCATTCTAGTGAAATCCCTCACCTTAGAAGCCGGAGTGGGAGCATGAGGGACTTGGACCCCTTGGTGAATTTGGTTAGTCTTAGCACAAGCCAACATGGTAATAGCATCCAAGAACTCATCTTGGGCCACCCCTCCTCCTTGATCAGCTCTAGGAGTGGGAGGGGTCGGGTACTCCTCAGGTGTATGGGTCCTCCTTAGCCACCCTCTTGGAATCAGTATGATCTAAAAAAGCAAAGAGCATTTGTTAGGGGAAAATCTTTATACTCACATCAAACGCATGATATAGACCATGAGGAAGTGAATAATTTCCTAAAATGCCTTATAGCCTCCCATTCATTTTTGTAGTGCGCTACACAACCATGACAAGACTCTAATCGACGCTGTATGTTAGATTCTGAGGACCATTAACAACATAGTTCTCTGATACCAAGTTTTTCATGACCCAACCTAGGGCCTAGATGTGACATAGCAATTGGAGAACCCGAAGGAACCCCAAACAAGCCTCGTAGTATATCAATCACACATCTTTTGTCGCAGAAGCAAAATAAGTACCCAAAAGATATAAATAAGGGAAACGAGACTAAGAGATGTCTTTGACAATCATAAAACATCCAAAAGTCAAGAACATAGCATAAATACATCAAATGTTCCAACAATACCTCTAATATAGATTAGAGCGGGGGCCAAGACACTTTCCGGGCTCGCCCTCATAGTATCAAGTGTTCAACGTAAAGATATATCAAATAGTAAGAGTACCATAGCTAGTGTCCCCACACTTGAGGACACACCAAAGCTTATCTTTCGAAATGTCAAAACTAGCCACGTGGAGGATGATCGAGAGGTACTCCATTTGCTACATGATATAATCATGTAGGCATAGAGTATGCATTAGTACGTTTGAATGTACTAAGTACATACGATGCAATGCAACAAGACATAAGGCAACATAGTCAAAATACATAGTCATAAACAGTGGATATGCAAAATAACAATATGGCATACATGATCAATGTTTGGAGTAAAACATGCTTGTAAATCATATAACTTGCATAATATATAGTACATGTGTGAGAAGAGACCATAACTGACATACACCAAGCAAACTACTTCTTGGAATCCAAGGCATGTCACCCCCTTGTAAGGTGATTAAGGTACCCACCCCTCAACATGGTGATTGGGCATGTCACCCCCAACAAGGTTATCAAGGTACTCACCCCTCAACATGGTGATTGTGCATGTCACCCCATACAAAGTGATCGAGGTACTCACACCTCAAAAAGGTGATTGGGCATGTCACTCCCCAATAGGCGATCGAGGTACTCACCCCTCAACATGGTGATTGGGCATGTCACCCTGAACAAGGTGATTGAGGTATGTCACTCCCTCAATAGGGTGATTGGGCATGTCATCCCCAACAAGGTGTTCTCTACTCATCACATCATAGCTACATTTATGAATTCAACGCATACGTGCAAGCCCTTAATCATCATAAAGTCACTTGACTTATAAATAATGTAATAGATCATCAATAACTTGAGAATTCTTTTCAAGAAATTTTATCATACACTTTGTGGGTTCAAAATGCTGGCTCAAAATCATGCAATTTAAGAGTGAAATAAGATGCAAAAACTCATTGTATATCAACCTACCAATACATAGTAAAGCTTCCGTGTAGATTACTTTGAAATCCATCTTGAAATCGACTTATAGATCATAGTTTCATAGCTTAAAACATGCATAGTCTCAATAGACAGAACCAATTCATAGTATAAGCATGATATAGATAAACATGGTAATCAATCATCCTTTCATAAAACTCCAACATAATTTATACTCAAAATCCATAATAAGAGATACCCATAGATGATTCAACTTGAGAACATGCAATTTTCATAAAAAGGAAGATTGGGCTCCATGGGTGAAAAGACCCAGTGGAAGAAACTCACATACCTCAAACTTGGGTTTCCTTGAAATGAGCTTGAAGAGAACTTGGAGATTGAATAGGATCCTTGAGTTCCAATGTTAGGCTTGAAATCCTTGAAATTTGAATGAGATATTTGGTTAAGTCTTGGAGAGGGCCTTGAGTGATATAGCGTTGAAAAAAAGAAAGTATAGTTGTTTTCACATATAAGTGGGTATGGGGCCATGACCACAATGTCCTTAGGTTGAAACAGAAAAATTAAAGAAGTGATAACATTGCTCCACGATAGGTCCACGTCGCGGAGCCATCACGAACCCTACAGGTTTGCGAAAAAATGGCGAAAATCTTTTTTCGCTATGGGTCTTCAAAAATCAAGGTTATACCTATTCCCCACTCAATTTTGCCCCCCGATCAAGAATATGAATTCGGATTTTCGATATCTTGCATGAATTTTGAGATATATAAAAATTACGATTATGGGTATTTTTGAAGCAAATTTTTAGGCCTTTCATTCACCAACTTTTTCCTTCTTCAATGCCTAAAATTTATAAACTCATAAGAAAAAGAGTCTATAGACACCCATATTACTATATATATAGCATGAACTCAAAAATTCATCTAATTCGATAATCTAGTTCCTAAATTTCAAGCCTAATATTTAGTCTTAATTCCCTCCCAAACAATACAACTCTAATGGTGTTCATATAAAATAATACAGCAAATATTTAATATCTATATTAATATATCAAAATCCGAATTGTGCTAATTAAAAATAAATAAATAAATTCAATTTTTAAAATCTGTGCTTAGGATACGAATTACTATATTAACAAGTCAACTATTCTAAAGATGGTGAATGAAATATATATACACGTAGTATATTGCTATCTGTGCACCAATTATATACTATTAATCCCAATTTTCCATGACAAATTCATTGGCCAGAATTATATTTATCATTGGCCAATGATTCGTGTTAGAAGAGTCAATTGGAATCACCTTGCCCATTACTTGTAAACAATTAAATTCACTTACTGCAAATAGGGCAAAATTTTCTCCACCAACAATAAAAATTATACTAGTATATTTCTATCCATATATCCAATTCATGGATTAGAAGAAACTTTTCAATTTACCAGAATTCATGTCATTCTCCTTCATTTATCCAATATTTAGCTTCTCATCGCAGGCACAACTTTTTTTAGTTTCTTTCCGGCTCTCTTGCTTCCTATTCTTTGTCACTTTTTCTTTTTGTTTCTATTATATTTCTCTAGTGTTGTGTTAAGCATTCCTTCTATGTGATACCCCATAACTCTATGCTCTTATATATCCATATTTCAAGAATCATTTGGTTAGACTTGGGGTGTATTAGGTTCATGGGAGACTCCTAGTACCTAAACGAGTTCAAGACTCCAAGTACCTAAGAGTTAAGTTTTGGGCAATGGTTCATGGAAGGGTCAAATTTAAACTAGCATAACTTTTAGCACATTTCGAATTGAGTAGCCCATGACATGGCAAATGAAATCTCTTTGAGTTAGCTTCACAACATACTTGGTTTCACCTTATTTCGAGTTCGGATGAAGGAGTCATGACCGATTTCGTGAGACTTACCCGTGCAATGAACTCACACGGGCAGCTTGACGGCCAGTGTGCCCTTTGACGGGTCATTTGGGGCACTTGGGGTTGGAAAGGGCCATTTCTGGCACCAAGGAAGGTGGCATGGCCAGTTGTATGGGCCTTGTGGCCCATCACTGACCGTGGGGATGGCCACAATGTGTGCAAAAGTAATCTTGTTGGACTTAGGGAAAATGTGGCTAAGGTTGTCCCATGGGCACTATTGACGAGTCGTGTGGAGTGAGATGGCCCGTGCCACATGAGAGTGTGGAGGAATGCAACTTGTTTTGTCTAAGTGAGGTGGGAAGGACCAGTAAAGGGTCCATTTAACCCCACATTATCTGTGAAAGCGGCCGTCAAAGTGACGTGGACACTAACTTTTTCTCAAGTGTTCCAATTCCATTTTTCTATCTAAGTCTTGTCTCACAGGAACTCCACATGACCATAGGAGTGCCACACGGTAATTCAAGTCTCCAGTGAAATGATACTTTGCCAATTTTTCCATCCGTTCACTTATGGCATCTTCGTGAATGTTAATTACTCTAATGCCATTTTTAGACTTCCAATGTTATCCTAATCTTCATAAAAGACCTAAACACTATCTCAAAGGATAAAACTCATTACTCTCATCTCAAATGCACTCTCAGTTCTCTCAAAACCCTCCATAAATCCCCAATTTAATTTCAAGGAAACCCAAGAACAAGATTGGATTCAAAGATCATTTCCAAGCCTCCATTCTTCCCGATCTCGATTCCAAGCAACTCTAGACCTAAGGTATGTGGTATTGAACCATTGGGTCCTTCCACCTATGGTGCCTAAACCCTCTTTGCCTAATAGTATATTATTTAAAGTTGATTTTACATGTGGGTCTTGTATATTGAGAAATTCACTGCACAATTATTTTAGTTCATGAAAGTATGGTTGTTTTAGCATGTTTTGAGCTTGAAATGTTGGATCTAATGTTGGATTTGATGAGGGGTTTCGATGTGCATGTCTTGGGGGTGTTGCAAAGTTTTGATTGATGCTTTTATAACTAATTTTCTTGCATGATTTCATCTCAAAATTGCATAGTCTTTTACCCCATTTCACACACCCCAAGTATTTGATAAAATGTCCAGATGTGGTTTCTTGAGTAGTTGAAGGTCCAAAGCATGACATATGATATGAATGATGTTATGATGATGAAATGAGATTATGTATATGATTTTTCCCATGTGAAGTGTTTCACTATAGCATATGATAAATCCTATATAAAGCATTGCATTAGACCATACCCGATCCGGGGGGCCAAGAGCCCAGGTAACCATGTTGGGGATTTATACTCTTCAACCATGCGAGGAGTTTATACTTCGTCACTGTGTTGGTAAGGTGTGATTACCATCAACCATGTGAGGGGTTTATACCACACAACCACCAAGGGGTTTATACCTTGAACAGCTAGCTCTTCTCACATATGATATCCTATATAAGTATTATTTACATAAGCATGTTTATATAAGCATTGATCATACATGGCATATTGTAGATTAATGCTATTGCTTAATATCACGCATTTTGATCATGATGTCTACTTCTTATTGTATTCCATCCCACATACTTAGTACATTCAAACGTACTAATGCATACTCTTGCCTACATGATATCACCATGTAGGAACTGGTGCTCAAGTAGATCATCCTCTTCCTCCATGTGGCTAAATGGTGCTATTCCAAGCTTATTGGTGAGTCCTCCATTTCAGTGACCTTAATCTATATTTCTATTATTTATGTATTGAACACTATCTTATGTTCTATTGACTATGAGGGTGAGCCCGGTTGCTTTGTCTTAGCCCCCGCTCTATCTATGTATTTATAGGTGTTTGTTGGACGAATTGTATATTTATGATATGATCTATGACTTCTTGTCTTTGATGTTCATGTTTTGACAAGCTACCCCTAAGTCACTTGTTCCTTTTGCTTACTTTATGCCTTTTATATGCTTCTGCGATAAAGTATGTGTAGTGACAAGTTAAGAGGCTTGATTGGGGTTCCTTCGGGTTCCCCATTCACCATGTCACGTCTAGGCCCTAGGCTTGGGTCATGATTGGTGGGGAGGCATGAAGAGGGACATTGCCAAATTCGTTTTTGGTTGCCATAATTGTCAACAAGTCAAAGCTAAGCATGAAAAGTCGGGTGGCCTAACCCAAGACATAGAGATTCCCACTTGGAATTGGGAGGTGATTAATGTGGATTTTGTGTCTAGGTTGCCCAAGACTAAAAAAGGTTTTGATTCCATTTGGGAGTGGTTAATAGGATGAAGAAATCGGCTTACTTTCTACCGGTTAAGACACATATAGGGCCAAAGAGTATGCAAGGTTGTACTCCATGAGTTAGTGAGGTTACATGGGGTTCTTTTGTCCATCATATTGGGTCATGGTTCACAATTCACTTCACACTTTTGGACGTCTTTTCAAAGGGGTGTTGATACAAAAGTTTACCTTAGTATGACCTTCTAACCTCAAACGGATGGCCAATCCAAAAGAACCATTCAAACCCTTGAAGATATGCTTAGGGCATGTGTATTAGAGTTGAGGGGTAGTTGAGATGACCATCTTCCTTTGATTGAATTCGTATACAACAATAGCTATTAACCTAGCATCGGTATGGGCCCTTTTAAGGCTCTTTATGGGAGGCGATGTACATCACCAGTTGGTTGGTTTGAGGTTGTAGAGGTGGCCTTATTGAGATAGGATCTGGTTATGGATGCTCTTGAGAAGTTAGGATGATTAGGGAAAGGTTAAGAATAGCCCAAAGTAGTTAAAAATCTTATATCGATGTGAGAAGAAGAGAGCTTGGATTCAAAGTGGGTGATTAGGTTTATTTGAATGTTTCTCCAATGAAAGGTGTGGTCCATTTCGGTAAAAAGGGGAAGTTGAGTCCGAGGTACGTTGGTCCCTTGTGAGGTCTTGAAGAGGGTTGGCAAGGTAGCTTATGAGTTTATGTTGCCTAGTGAAATGAACTTGGTTCATCCGATGTTCCATGTATCTATGTTGAGAAAATGTGTGGGTGACCCTAATGCCATGGTGCCTCTTGATATGGTTGGTGTTGTTGTAGATAACTTGACTTATAAGGAGTTTCTGATTCGAATTCGGATAGGCAAGTGAAGAGATTGAGTAACAAGGAGGTGACATCCGTTAAGGTCCTTTGGAGGAAACAACAGGCCGAAACGGATATGAAAAAGCGGTATGCTTATCTTTTCCACTCCACTCAAGCCTAACGTACCAATTTTAAGTCCCTTAAGTGATTTCAAGTCTTAAGTTTCATTTTACATTGCATGCATTCATGTTCATGTTAATAATATTATGGGGATTTTGATGTTCATATTGAAATTTTCTTAAAGACCATATTTACGTGCATTGTTGCATCCATCTTTCAGAAAAAAAAATCTTCATGACTACCTAACATTCGGGGATAAATGTTCCCAAGGAAGAGATATTGTGACACGTTGTAACTCTATGCTCTTATGTCTCCATTTTTCAAGCCTCATTTGGTTAGCTTTGAGGTGTATTAGGTTCAAGGGAGACTCCTAGTACCTAAACTTGTTCAAGACTCCCCCAAGAGTTAAGTTTTGAGTGATGGTTCATGTAAGGGTCAACTTTAAACTAGCATAACTTTTAGCACATTTGGAACTGAGTGGCCCAAGACATGTCAAATGAAATCTCTTTGAGTTAGCATCGCAAGCACTTGGTTTCACCTTATTTCGAGTTCGGATGAAGGAGTTATGACTAATTTCGTGAGACCCTCCCATGCAGCGAACTCACACGGGCAGCTTGATGGCTAGTGTTCCCTTAAGCAGGTCATTTGGAGAAGCTGGGGTTGGAAAGGGACATTTTTGGCACCAAGGGAGGTGGCCCACCGCTGACTGTGGGGATGGCCACAAGGTGTGCCAAAGCAAGCTTGTTGGACTTGGGGAAAATGTGGCTAAGGTTGGTAACACAGGCACTGTTGACGGGCCGTGTGGAGTGGTACGGCCCGTGGTACCTGGGCATATGAAGGCCTCAACTTTTTTTGTCTATGTGAGGTAGGATGGACCAGTAAATGGTCTTTGTAACCCCACACGGTCCGTGAAAATGGTCCTCAAAGTGACATCGATGCTAACTCTTTCTCAAGTGTTCCAATTCCATTTTTCTATCTAAGTCTTGTCTCACGGGCACTCCACACGACCTGTGGAGTGCCACATGGTCATTCAAGTCTCCAGTGAGATGAGACTTTGCCAATTTTTCCATCCATTCACTTATGGTGTCTTCATATATTTTAATTACTCTAATGCCCTTTTTAGAATTCCAATGCTATCCTAATCTTCCTAAAAGACCTAAACACTATACCAAAGGATAAAACTCATTACACTCACTTCAAATACACTCTTACTTCTCTCAGAAGACTCCATCAAGCCCCAATTCAATTTCAAGGAAACCCAAGAACAAGATTGGATTCAAAGATCATTTTCCAAGCCTCCATTCTTCCCAATCTCAATTTCAAGCAACTCTAGACCGAAGGTATGTGGTGTTGAACCATTGGGTCCTTCTACCCATGGTTTATAAACTCTCTTTCACTTAATAATGTATGATTTAAAGTTGATTTTATATGTGGATCTTGTATATTAAGAAATTTACTACATAATGATTTTAGTTCATGAAAGTATGGTTGTTTTAGCATGTTTTAAGCTTCAAATCTTGGATCTAATGTTGGATTTGATGAGGG
>JAPFFP010047532.1:0-10312 GCA_026153255.1 Solanum medicagineum | reverse complement strand
AAATATACTTAAGTTCAAATTACACGACACCCACAACAAAATTTCCCAATTGGATAGTCATCCTTAATTTAAAGAAACACGGGGTCTAACAGAAACATCCGTTTCTCATGGTCCAGTCCTTTTATACGTTGGCCACTAGTTAATGAGTGTGAGTGAGACCCACTCTTACTAATTTTTGGTGCTCAATACTCCTTCCAAGACTCAACATGCTCATAAACATCAACGTCAAAGTTTCTCATCATTTAGTCTCTTATGGACAACGAACATTAACGCATCTCATCAGTCAGTAACTCAATGGGTTAGGAACATGCTTTTATAATTAAGTTCAATCTATTTAAGACCTTAGGTATTTCAATCTCATCAACATCATCATCAGCACACTTAATTCAGGACTAGAACCACAACAACAAGCATATTTATATCATCCAGGATCTAGACTCGGTCCTTATCTTCATTCATGCAATCTTTATGAAATAATAAGTAGGATTTGTGCAATATCTCATGAAAATATTTAATTCAATAAAACAAGTTTGTGATGATCGTCAACGTATGAAAATACATATAATAAATATAATTTCTCAAGAAAATAATCAAGAAATCATTTATGTAGATTCAAAAACTTTCAACTCACTCCTAATACCATCTATGGGACACATGAGAGAACAATCCATGCTTTTAATTTAGCCTTACATACCTAGGATGAAGATAATGTTAATCCTGACAACAATTTGACTTGAAATCTTCAACTCGTCGCTCTTCTCTCTTCTCTTTCAACCCTAGGTCTTTTTCAGAGACTTAGAATGGCTTAAGAATGGGTTATAAACTCTTTTTTTACACTTAAAATGATTAATTTTGGTCATACATTAAGTCTAGGAGGGGTTTGGAACGGTATAGGATGCCCCTCACAAAATAAAAAAAGGAAGTCAATTTCGGGACCGAGGTCCACGACATGGACCGTGTATTTTTTCGCCGAAAACTCTCTGAAATGAGCTTTCTAATCAAACTAAATGTTGGTTCGCATGCAACGCCGCCCCATCGTGCACCCTCACTGGTTTACATTTAACTATAAAAATTATTTTTCGACCCGGTTACTCTAAAATCAGGTAGAGGCCATTTTTCCACCCAGCTTTCATGCTGATCACAAATTCGGTCTTGAATTTTCCATTGAAGCTTGGGAAGATGTGTTATGCATACGATTACATTGTAGGTGCATTTCGATAATTTCACGAGGTGTTACATCAACATATTTTAGATCTTAAAAATTTAAAGAAAATGAGTAAGAGGTTCTTGTTACTATACTAAGAATATATTGGCATGTGCAGTTATCCAATAGTTTGAAAACTTCATTTGACTAACTTTGAAAGAATTTAATTAAAAATAATAAAGATAATTAAAAATAATAAAGGAACCATTTTGAGAAGATAATAGCTTGAATAATCTTTTTTTAAAAAGTGAAATATTTAGACCAAACAATTGAATAAATTAAAAAAAAAAATTAACCCATACAAAAAAATATTAGTTCTCCTTTTAGAGAATTTAATTAGATTAGTTCAAATTTAAAAGTTAAATAAATAATCACAATTAAGAAATTACATAATTAAATGAAAGGAAATAATTGAATAAAAAACATATTAAAATTACGCTCAATCTCAATTTCTGTTCGCCTAGGCTGAGACCTAGGCCTTTTATGGCTGCTACTATCTTTGGATCGTTGGGTCTTTGGTTCATTTTGTCCTTGAATATCTGTCATGCTCACATATATCTATCTGCTACTTCAATCTCAATTAAAATACACTTTTACACAGCTCCACTCCTGTGGACCCTATTATTCTGCTTCAGACTTCTTGACCGAGTACTGATTCATGGCTTCATGGATTGTCTATTACACTGCTAGATTTATGGTGCCGCCATCTTTTGCTAGCCTTGCTATGTCTACTGCCAAGCAAAAGAATTTCGAAAGATTCGTTCGGTTGACTCCCCCCAAATTTGATGGTACGCCTGGTGACAGGACCTATGATTTCTTATCAAATTGCTATGACCAGTTGTGTAATTTGGCTATCATTGAGTTACAAAAAGTTGCTTATACCTTTTATTAGTTCACTGACTTGGACAAGGAGTTGTGAAGGTCAGTCTTGGCTCGTAGATCGGTTGGATCACTAGTTATGACTTGGGAGCAACTTACCTAGCTACTATCATGAGCAATCTTTTCTCAAAATTATTTCACTAAATGTAAAAGCAATATCATATTTAGAAAAAATTCAATCCTGAAATTAAACTATAATTTCTTTGATGATTATCCAGACACACCATAAAATAAGAATAACTACAACCATCAATTTATCCACTTGAAAATAATCTGAATAACTTTTTGATTATTGGAATGTTAAGAATAATTAGGTTTTAAATACAAACAGATTAGATGACAAACTTTACTCCATATTATTATTACCACTTATTTCTACAATTTTTTTCCTCTAAAACTCATCAGCTAAGGAGTTTTAATCCTCTACATATACTTGATTTTACCTATCTCTTAAATAGATTAAAAAAAAATGAAATAACAATATAAATAGTTGATCTCTGTATGTCCATCATGTGTGATAAATTTACATGCTTTCTCCATTATATACGAAATATTTGTAAGTCCTCTTTTCTGTTAACAGAGAGTCACTTCTTTTATCTCATTTCAATTGTCAGTCTAGCTTAAATATATTATTCTTTAAAACAATTGTAACTTTTGAAATTCAAGATTAAAATTGATTATTCATTTTTTAACTATATTCTCAAATATTAAAAAAAATACAAAGTATTTAAAAGAATACATATGGGGTGAAATGACCTAAAATGAAAGTTATAATGAGATTGAGGGAGTAAATCTTAAAGAATTTCGTCCCTCATTTCATTTGATTTATGTTAAAAATCCCAAAAAATCTCTAAACCACATGATTTTCTTCCCCTTTCCTATAATTAATTTTTTTTATATAATATGTATTATTAATATATAAATAAAATAAAGGTAAGAAACGAAAGCAAGAACCAAAATCCATGTTGTCAAAGTAATTCTAAATATATTTTAATCAAACAGTACTTTATTCAATATAATTTTTTAAAAAAAATTATTTGTAGATTGCACTTTTGGATTTGAAAATATAGTGAATATCCATTTATTTTCTATCAAAAATCTTCTTAAATCTATCGTAGAGGCCTTTTAATATATTAATGATTTTATTGCCAATTTCTCTATTCATTAATAAAGGGAACATTTAAAAAGAAAACCTTAAATTGAGGAGATTTTATTGTGAGGTTAATATACTGATATAGATCCCCTAAATTGCATCAAATTGCGGAGTTTAAGTAACTCCTCCGATTTCTGTTCAAATTGTTGAGGTTATCAACCCTTAATCCTCAAAATTAAAATTATATAATTTCATTTGGGGTATTTTTGTTTTGTCAAATCTCTATCTTGAATCATTCACATGATTATTTCTCCAAATCCTTATCGGAATTGAGCTTTACTCAATTTTCGTTGAATGATTCCCACAAATTAATCAAAATTACCTGATTTTTTTAAAAAAGTTATCAATTAACAATCCCCTCATTAAACTAATTAAATTCATACAAATTAAACCCCCAGAAACAAACAAATCGATTAACCATTAAAGATGAAAATTGAGGTTGTTCATGAAATTCACATGAGGAGTTTGTAAGTATTTCCTTCTTGTTGAAATAGGTTTCTTCACCGCACCTTTACAATATATAAATACATGTTGTGCTTTGTCTTTAATCTTGAAAGGTTATTATAATATATAATCGTCAAAATGTGTGTTCTGTTCATTTTTTTAATTGGATAAAAAAAATAAATTAATCAATGAATGGATAAATATTTGTGTAAATCTCGAACAACAATATCTCAAATTGTCTTGATCGTGCAATAAACTTATTACTTGTACTCTTCATTTCAGCTGAATTCACATTTTTTTCACTGTGCATGTTGGCAAACATCAATTCTAAAAATGATTTTAACACGATCAATTTGAAGAAATTGCCTATGTAAAATGAGAAATATTGATGAAAAATAATTATATTTGTATTCCAATTAACTTGTAGAAATAACTGGAAATCCTGTATGTGAAAAATTGTCGCATTCAAATTTGCAAGATGAATAAGTTCAATCGAATGAAAATAACAAATGGTACTCCCTCTATTTTTTGCCAAGTGATTTTCTAATAATCTTTTTAATTTGATAAAAAATAAGCATTTTTCATAAAAAAAAAAAAGAGAGAAGATATTAATTATCTTTTTCATAATAGTTGCCTTTACCTGATAAATGCGTTAAACTTTCTAAGAATTAATCTTTCAAAGCCTTTACATTTTCTTATGCATTTAATAAAAGGATCTTTTAGTAAAATACCCACTTTTTGGAGTTAGAATGAATATTTCGATGGGTGTGCAAAAAGCAAACTAATACTTAAAGGAATTAGTGAAAATAATTATGACTCTTCCTCTTTTTCTTTTTATGTGTTGCTTATTGTAATTTCAAATTAAGGATTCAAATGAGTCTTCAGAAGGAAACACTTAATTAGTCGTTCTAATAAGAATTACCTTTATATATATTTTTTAATTAAATTACATTTATTTCTTCTACAAACACTTCCAACAATTTCTTGCTGATAACAACATTTAATCCGTTTATTTTTGTCTCTCTTCTATGTAATGATGCCTTGTAGGACGAAAACATTTCTTTTGGCTTTAATAGCACTACTTTGTACAACTCATGTTCTTGGCACCGAAGATCTTTTTGTAAATTAATATGACAATACTCCACAACGCAATTACTCAAGGCACGGGTAAATAATATATATCTAGCTAGTTATAGATAAATATATATACTCTTATGTAGAAAATCGAATATTCATTTGTTTTAATTTGTCAACAGTATATCTCGATGGAAGTCCACCAGCATATCATTTGGATAGAGGACATGGTACCGGACTTCGTAGCTGGATTATCTACATGGATGTTAGTTACTGCTATTTAATTAATTCTTCTACATACTTCGTCTTAATTAATTTTCATATTCAACAAAACTAATTAGTCAATCACCAAATTAATTGGGGAGAAATAATTCATATTTATAGGGAGGCGGTTGGTGCAGCAACATCACAGATTGTCTTGATCGTTCAACTTCATTCTTAGGTCCTAGCAAAAAAATGAAACAAGAAGCTTTTTTTGGTGGGATACTTCATAATACTCCCGAGCAAAATCCAGGTGAAGAAGCTCATCTATTATTTTTATTTTTTATTTTTGTGTTCATATATAAAATTTTTACACATTTCTTCTTACTGCAAACAATGTTGGAATTTCTTAGATTTTTACAATTGGAATAGGGTGACGGTGAAGTACTGTGATGGTTCATTTTTTACTGGTGATGTTGAACAAGTTCACCTTGTAAGAAATATATATATACAGATACTACACATGTATATATATCCTTAAATATATTATCAATCCCGTATCTTTTTCTAATTAGTTTTGCCAAATAATATGTACATTAGGAGAACAAGTTGTATTTTCGAGGGGCAAGAATATTTAAGGCTATTATGGAAGATTTATGGAGCAAAGGAATGAAAGATGCTGGAAATGTAAGAATATCCTATTGAATGAAGTCACTATGTTCCTAATTAATTAGGAGTTCATAACTGATATATGTATTGCAATTCTTATTTTAATACTATATCTTCTTTTTTCTATTTGGCTAAATCTTGAATACCAAAATATTGTTAGGCAATTCTAACTGGAACATCAGCAGGATGATTGGCAACAATTTTAAACTGTGACAAGTTCAAAAGCCTCCTTCCAGAGAATGCCAGAGTAAAATGTGTTGCTAATTCTGGATTCTTTATCAATGGGTATGCTCTTTCCATAATTACATCAATAAAATGTTACTCTACATCTTCTATTAACTTTATTAGGTTAAATTCGATCTTCTTGACACGTTTATGATCTAGATGCAGGAAGACAGTCAATGGTTCTTCACATATTCAAGAGATGTATCAAAGTATTGTTAACCTACATGTGCGTCTCCTTTTTGTTTGTGTTTCTTTTTAGTAATTTTGGTATGCTTAGTAAGTACAAAAAAGTTAATATTTTGCTTTATACTGACATATAATAGTTGTTTTCCTCTAATTCTCAGGGATCAGCTAAGAATTTGCCGTCAGCTTGCACGTCTACAATGGAATCAAGTCTGGTAATGAGATTTGTAGCTTTTGAAATAAAAATAATTTTCTTTAATTACATGTATAGTAATATAGCTATTTTACTCTATTATAACATTATTATAACATTACTCTTAATTTTATATGGTGTGGTGCTTTTTCCCTCAAAATGTTGTTCCATACATTCAGACTCCACTTTTTATAATCAACTCAATTTATGATTCTTGGCAGGTCAACAAGACTAATGCTTATTTCTCTAAATTTTATAAATTTTATTTGTTTCTTCTTTAGCTTCTATATATAGTAGTGATTATTCAACCCTCTCAACTTCAGATTAATAATACTTTCATTCCTCGATACTTTGATCAACAACCTGCCTGGAAGGATTGCATCAATAACATAAGTACCTGCACGCCTAGCCAACGTATACCTATCCAAGGTTAATATTTCTCTTGATTAATGATGTCTACAATGTCACACATGTATAATAGCTCTTCTTTTTCTCCTTTAATTTTTCTTTTAAATTTATTTATTTTTAATATAGCCTTTGGAGTAGAGTTTTTGAAGATATTTGATGGACTACCTCCATGTTCTACAAGGGGTTATTTCCTCACATCTTGCTATTCTCATGGTGATATTAATCTTTCATTGTCATATTGGCTAGAAGCTAGATCTCCAAGATTACTTAGTAAGGTAATGTTTGTTGGCTTATTTGTTTGATCCATATGAAGTTTGAATACACATATTTTTGTTTTACAATTTTAGCATATATATTCCTGTCATAGTTAGTTTTGACGAGCTTGTAACAAATTTTAATTTGTTATAACATTTTATGTGTACAGACAATTGCAGAAGCTATTGGGGATTGATACTTTGAAAGAGCACGATTTCACAATATAAATCCATATCCTTATGTTAGAAATTGCAATATATTGTAAGTTCCTGAAATTCAGCATTGAATACACTTGTAAATGTTGTACCAACTATTTTATTTGGTGCCATGTAAGTGAATTATTGGAGCAAAGAAAATTTTTTTATGTTTTACATTTAATTCATTCTTATAAGTTTCTAATTTTACACTTTAGCTCAACTCTGATGGCCATATATTGAAGAAATGCTAAAATTTAATTTTTGGACAATTTGAATAATCATAAATTACTCTTTCTTCATTGTCGTGTACTCACTTTCAATGAGATGCAAATGAAGTTTTAGTAGATATAATGGATAAATGATATAGTTATGGAGTATTACTATATACTAATTTATACGATCATCCAGTATAATTATTCACTAAAGTCATTCATGTCAATTTTGTATTGATATAGATAATATTGAGTTGCTTGAAATGTAAATAGATAATATTGAGTTGCTTGAAAAGTAAATATCTTTACCTCAAACTTTCTTGAATTCAAATTATCAAGAAAGCAAAAATGTGTGAGAGTTTTGAAAGTCTTGATGACCAGCGATTTTGATTATTCAACTTTTATTATGGGTAAGTTTTAAAATTCAATGGGGTGGATTTTTATTTGTGAAAGGTGCCTACATCAAAAGGCCAATTTACATAGATAAGTTCTTCGCAATTCTCAAGTTAATTTTCAATATCTTTTCTTTAATATTATAAGTGTTCTTGATGCGATTTTTGTTATTCAACTTTTGTTATGTTTAAGTTCTACTAGTATTTAACGGGGCCGATTATTATTTGTGAAAACCACCTATATCAAAAGGTCAATTTATATAGATAATGTATTGTATAACCTTATTTATGAGTTATGACACATCGTTTACTCTTAAATTAGTCTTACTTTTAATACCAAAAACAGCTAGATACATACAATATATTTCTGACACAGTTTTAATATAATATGATGTGAACTAATTTAAATAGTATCTATCACAATTAGCAAAATTATCAAAATACCCCTAGAATGGAATCATATGCATAATGGATCTTTCCAAGATCGGAGGGGAAATAAAAGACCATATTTTCGATCAATACGAAAAATTGAGTGGGAAAATAGCCTCGACCCGATTTTAGAGCAATTGGGTGGAAAAATAAATTTTCATAAATTAACACGAAACAGTGTTGATGCGCGCTAGGTCCGTGACGCACCTTGGGCGCAGATCAACACTTGTATTTTTTTTTTAATTTTCAATGGGAAGGGAAAAATTTGTTCGGAGGAATTTTTGAGAAAAATACACTGGTCCGCGCCCCTGTTGCGTCGCGTACTAGTGCGAAATTCATGATATTTTCCTTTAATTACAGGAAGGGCCTTTTGGTTATTTCCCACCCTATCCTAAGTCCCAATAACGTGTTTAATGATTATTTTATTCGCATTAAGGGTTTCAAAACTCATTTTTCCTAACTCATACGTGAAGAATTCTTGAGAGAGAAGACAAGAAACACTTGATGATTTCAAGGTTGAGGGTCAAATTCTTGAAGAAGATTAAGATAATCTTCATCCAGATATGTAAGGCTACTCAAAGCATGAGATTGTCCTCCCATGTGCCCCTTTGACTGCAGTAAGTTAATGGCTGAAAGTGATGGGTCTTGTTTGCAAATTCTTGAATGTTATCTGATGGGTCTTCTTTGCAAATTCTTGAATGTTATCTTGAAAACTATCTTTATTCTACATATATATTCTTGAATTGATGATCATTATAACTTGAACTACTTGCTTAAATGATTTATCTGAATTATTGTATAAACTCTACATGCTTAATTGTCAAAGACTCCAAGAATGAACCTAGGGGTTGATGTCTAGAGCCTTGATGACGTAAATATGCTTGGTTGTTGTGTTCCAGGTCTTGAATTGAGTAGGTGTTGATGATAATATTGATGGAATTGACTGAGAGTGAAACCCTTAGAGTCTCTAAGAGGTTGAACTAGAATTTTAACGAAAGTTCCTAATTCCTTGAGTTGATAGATGAAGAGATGAGTTGATGTCCTTGTCTGAGAGAGACAGATTGTACAGATGTTATGATGTTGATAGATTTATGAGCATGTCGAGTCATGGGAGAAGTATTAACCACCGAAATGGGTAAGACTGAGTCCTGCTTGCACTCTTTAACTACGTAACCAGCGTATGAGAGGATTGGACCGTGAGAGCGGATGTTTCCTCAGTCACAAAAAAGGACTTGACAGATTTATGGATCCACTGATAGATATCATTCTTTACCCCCGACAAGGTGCTAAATGGATATGGCAATAACATCACTTCGTTGTATCATCACCTGCTCATAGGTGATGGTTATCGGTTAGAGAAACTCCCAGATAGGTTTCATCTTGATAGTACTCTGATGTTGGTGTGATGGTATGATTATGAGTCTTGATTGGTGTGATGTCATCCTGTCATACTCTTTATCCTGAGTTTAGTTGAGTACCTGATGAGTTGATATTATTTCATGTCATTGCCTATACTGTTTACTTTTAGCCTGTTTACATATAGTACATTCCATGTACTAATGCCAAGTGACGCTGCATCATTTCATGCTGCAGATTTAGTAGACAGAGGACTTCAACAGATAAATTGTTGAGGTTCAGAGTTCCCTGATTCCAGAGAGTGGTGAGTCCTCTAATGCATTCGAATGATGTTTCTTTCTTTTATACATTTAAGTTATTTTCTTGAGTTCTAATAGTCATGGCCTATCATAGTACCTTCCTAGATCATAGACATAAAGGCTTCATAGACATAGAGAGATGATGGATTGATATGGGGGTTCTTTTCCCGTAGCCTTTTTAAACTGAGTTTTCTTTAATCCTATTTCATGTGATGGACGTTAATGATTAGTCTTGTGGCCCATCGCCTTTATTTCTGACGTAGATATGACGAGGTACTGTAGCCCATTGATAGTTATTTTCATTTTCTGATATATTCCGTTGATCGATTGATTGAATGAATATAATGAGGTCAGATGGTGCGCTTGGGGACTAGTAATAGTCTCTTAGTGCCATTTACATTTAAGGTACCCTCCTGGGACGTGACAAACTTGATATCAGAGTACAGAGTTTGAGTGTCTTAGGAGACAATCTTAACATTTGCTGTGAAAATGACTTAGCAAGTCAGCCTCTTGCTAGGGTTATCCTCATATATGTTGTG
>JAPFFP010047531.1:0-10313 GCA_026153255.1 Solanum medicagineum | reverse complement strand
TCAATACCTGTTAGTCCATAAAGCATCTAGATGATTTAAAGAGTAAAGTTTGGGCAATTGGTGAAGTATTTGTCACCAATTTGTTCAAGTAGTGCCGCGACAATAAATAAGGCACTACTTGGGAGGAAACAAAATAAAGGAAAATGTAATAGTGTAGTTGTAGGTTTATTTTCAGCATTTAGATTCATATGTAGTTCAGTTGCTTGTATTTTAATTGTAATTTTTGATATTGGGCTAGTTACATATAAGGTAACAGTGTGTTCTTTGAAGAATATGCAGGTACAGGGCTAAGCCAGCCATTTTTGGTTGAGAAGAGCATCAGGAAGTGTCTATGCGCTTGGTTCTATGGGTCATAAATTACTTTACGACCCATATACCATCTCATAGAGTTATCTAGTGAGCCCAAAGATTACACGCTAGTCCACGAGCTAACTTTATGATTCATAGATAAAACTATGGGTCATGAATGGGGCTCATGGAGCCCATGTAAGTTTCCTGAAATTTTTCTAAGTGTTGAGGTCTATATGAATAACATGTAGAGGGTATTGGTTGTTATAGGGAAATAATGTGGGTGTGTGCATTTTCTCTTCGATACTAGTAGAATACTTCTTGTAAACTTTATTTGGGGTCTGTTGTGATAGGCTTAGAAACCTAGATAACTGAGTTTTCTTGTTTAAAAGTCGCTTCTACCACCCGTAGATCATTCTACGAGCCATAATTTCCCCTCTTACAAGATTCCAAAAACTTTAAGTTTCTTAATATACATCAGAAAAGAACTTCTAAGAATGGTGGATCACTTTACAGCTCATAGATAGGTTTGTAGATCCTTACCTAGAATAAATTCACTCACTAGAAATCTCTACGACTCGTAAACCACTTTACGTGTCATACCTATTCATTTATACTTTTCTAGTGAAAAACCTTATTTGAATCCCTATCTTATAAAAGCCTATTATGGCAGGTAGTACCAACTACGGCCCGTAAAGATGCTTTTGTGGACCGTTCTGCAACTTCAGCTGAAATATTTTTGCATTTCAATTTTTGATTTGTGAGGCTAACCAAGGTGCATAAAATGTTCATGTTTTTAGTACTTTGGCCCCTAAAGCCAAGTCCTCCAATGATGAATAGGTCCCGACTGCGAGCGGATTGGTAGAGTAACTTGGAATTACTCTAGACAAAAAGGCAGATTGACCACAAACTAGAGTTGTTGCTAGAGCTGGGCAAACTCAGGCTATCGTTGTTCGTACTCCCTAGTTTGATGAGGGAGGTAACACGGGAGCGATTCAATCCATATGACTCCATCTAAAGATTGTTCCAACTTTGAGGGAGGCTCTGAGGATGGCTCAGACATGGCGTCCTCCACTGCACCCCGATCATCACCATATCCACCTGATGCCCTCACTAGTCAATGGTGTGTCGCGAGTATGCGTGACATCTACATGGAGAGCTTGTAGCAGACTGAGCGGGGCAAACTAGCCTGCTCCATATATGAGGAGCCTAGAGTCACGTCTGATAGACTCGACTGTGTCTCCCATCTCCAGGACACAGTGATTTGCTATGGGCTTCAGTGGCTCACAACTCTCTTGGATGATACTCCCCATCCATGGTGAGGGAGTTTTATGCTTCTTATGCAGCCATGGTACACAACACTCTTCCCAAGGGGAAAAAGCCCCTCGCTTAGTTCGGACTAACCGAGATAAAAGTAGGGGGCCAACAAATGGATATATTTGACACCACCATCCACAGGATGCTTTTTGGACCACAGTTCCCTACCCTAAGATCCACCGCAGAGTATTTCTACAGGGTAGGGCAGATGAGGGATCCCTTGGTTATGAGAGATCTAGAGCAATGAGCCAGCTTGATGAGATAAGTGGCTGGTTAATATTACTGAGTAGGATTCGGAAACTATCTGGGTCACCACTAACTCGGAACCTATTGTTAAGGCTTCACTCGGTTTTCCTACCAAGTTTTGGTGGGTGGTTGTTCGTTCACACGTCTATCCTACACTTGCTGATAATACGTTGATGCCAGAGCATGCGGTATTAACTGCCAGCATCTTAGCTAGTTATGACATTGATTGCACCAACCTCATAGCTGAGCAGATCCACGAGGCCACCCTAGAGAGGTCCACTTCCATCCCATTCCCTTGCTTATACAAACTCTGTCTAAAGTTGAGGCTGGAGAGTTTGCACCAGCTGGACCAGTTGATTAAGATCTGGGTACATTGGATCACAGCGTGATCAAGGCTGAAGAGAACATCTCTTATGCCTGAGATGTTTGCCCTAGCAACACTACCTGAGGGTTCACAGACTACCACCAACACTGCTGCTACTGACGGGAGGCCCCAATAGCCCAAGACAAATGAGGATAGAGGGCCCACCACTTTTGTTCCTTCACCATAGGCCACAATGTCACAAGATACTCCCAAAGACATGGTTTACTTTTTTTTCGCATCAATACAGGCCTTGGCTCAAAGGTTATCTCATGCTGAGTCGCAGTTGACTCAGCTTGTTCATCGGATCATGCCATGGGTTCGCCAGGCCATTTCAGACTCGGAGAGTCGTATGTAGGCATTCGTTGTTGCTACTATTTAAGATAGTGTCTCTATCATGGATGCCATCATTAATGCCTTCGAGGAGAGGGTACAGCAGAGCATGCGCATAGCCCGCCCATCAGACATGACTACTCTTCAGATGGAGATCCAGCAACTCCGAGTCGACATGATAGTAGTATTGGCAGCACTGATTATACTACCAAGGACTATGCCTCTGGTGCCGATGGTTCACCTTTTTGCTCTTGATGAGCCTATACTGCCTTCCCATGGAAGAGACCACACGAGGATGATGATTTAGACGACACATGCTCGCGTTCAAGGCTTATAGAGCAGGAGGAGCTCGAGCTTGTCTTGAGGAGATCAACACAAGAGGAGGAGAGGCAACGAGCTTGAGAGCGTGAGAACGTGGCAGCATGAGGGGAGCTGGCCCTCTTGATAGAGTGCAACTGCTAAGCAGACTATCCCATAGTAGAAGGGTGGCAAGACTCAGCCACAGACGGGCAATTAGGAGCCCAAGTATGATTTTTGACCCCTTATTTTTAATTTCAGTTTTATTTTCTGCATTGGGGACAATGCATATCTCTTTTCAATGGGGTGTGGATGGTTATGGTTCTCAGTGAAGTATGAGTAGCTTGGATCCAAAACTACTCCAATTTTTTATCATGGGGTTTTCTTGCTTGTGTTCTTTTTTCCTATGGATATTTACTTTATGTTGAACAGGCATGTTTAGGATGTTTAGGTAGTATTTGTAGCATATAGTACTAATACCCATTTCATATAGCATGTTTTTGTGTTTTGTTTGAAAAATGGTACCCACCAACAATTTTAATTAGTAGTTAGATAGAAATAGTGCATGTTTAGGTGTGTGACAATGTCTTTTCGGATAAATTGAGATAAAGAGAATGATGTGAGAGTCGTTTATTGATATATATGTAGCGTCATATCAGTGTGAGCCTAAAAATTTGTTAAATTCATGGGTTTTGTGCTAACTCAAAACTTGCCCTGTTACTCTAAGTTAGACTGTAGATTAATTAGATTAAGAAAGAATCTTAGGCATTTTTTCTTAATAGTCCACTTAGCCTAAATGACCAACAAAAATTGCAATATATTCCTTGTTACTAATGTTTGAGACTAACATGTACCAATTCTTTGAAAACACCTAATTAACCTTGCCTTGTTAGTTGTAAAATTCAGAAAATGGCCCTGGTCCTTCCTTGAACATTGTGTACCTTGACTGAGGCAAAAAGCCTTTGTTAAGGGTGGCTACCAAAAGTGACCCTGGTTCTGAGGATGGATATTCTGCATCTCAACACAAGCCAAAAATTCTTTGAAGGTGCTGACACAGAGATAAGGAGGGAAGTTAGTGATACAAAGAAAAAGGGAGAATCATGTATTGGGTGCAAAAAAAATAAGTGATGCCTTAATTGTGAGCTAAAAAGAAAAATGAAGTGAAAAAGTAAGGCAAAAAGCTTTAAAAATGAAAAGAAACTACACAGAAATGCATGAAATAGGAAGAAGGGAGAATGAGGTGAAAGTAACATAGTTGGTAGGGAGAAAGTGTAGAAAAATGCAGTGTCAAGGATGTCCTTTAGTCACTAGCTTCCATAATATCGTACCAAAGCCCCCTAAGTCTACGTTACAAGCCTATAAAGTCCTAAAGTAATTCTACCCCAAGTAGCTAAAGGTATTAGTCATGAGTATAGGGGCAAGCTTAAGGTATTAGGCATGATGCATGAATATCTTTTATCAGACTGAGTGACTTTGCGTAGTCCCAAGGTTATGTGATGTATGCCATTAGGTTGAGGTCTGTGTGTTACTGTATTATCTATGTAGATTGAGTCCGTCACTTGAGGACAAGCAACAATTTTAAGTTGAGGGTGTTGATGTGCTACCAAAATACAACACTTCTGATGCTTTAAACTTGGAATGTTTTGTGTTTTCTATGTGATGCTGGTTGGTTTTATCTATTTTTGTGTTATATTTACAGGATTACAGGTTTGGCCTTGATTTTTAGGAAGAAGTGTAGAAGTTTCTGGTTTTTGTTACTATATGAGGCCCTTTACAGGCCGTAGATCATTCTACGGGTTGCAAAGTAATTTTGTGAACAATTCCAGTGAGGGGCTGATTTTCTAAAGTTGATTCTATGAACATGTAGACAAGACGTAGAATGTTTTAAGCATCGTAGAAGATGGTTCGTGCCTTAAGGATCAAATATTTGTACTTTTCTAAAGATTTATATAATGAAATCCCTTTACAGGTCATAAATCATTTTACGAGTAGTAGAGGGTGTCGTAGAGTTGATGTCCAAATTTCTAGCAACCTTGTGTGAGACCCCGATTACGGGCCATGGAATGCAATACGGCCTATAAACGCCTTTTGTATGTTGTGCCAACCAGTTCTCCAATTTTGTTTAAGACTTGCATTTTACTTATTATTATAGTTTTTTTGGGTTATTGTTCAAAAAGAATTCAGCTAGTAATCAGAGAACTGAGTAATTAGAAAGAGAAAATTGTGAGATTTCATTGGAGTGTCTTTAAGAATACTTGTGTTTGAATTTCATCTTTATGATTGTGATTCTTACTGAAGTTAGATTTTCTTGTTTTTAATTCCATTGTGTAAGTATCCAATTATGTTTTCTCAATTCATATTTCTTGCATCTACATAAAGCATAAATACCTAAATCCATAACTAGGATTGTGGAACCATGCAGAACTAACAAAGTAAAATCGAATAATCATAATTCTTGGAAGGTATGTATGCATGCATTAATTAACACTCTTCATTTCACATGTTTTCTAATGGTGGCCAACATTAGATCCCACCTAGTGTTACTGACTGGATCAAGGTAGTAATGAATAGGAAAAGAGATTAATTAACAAGATGTAATTGATTTGTTCTCGTCTAATCAACCAAACTGGGCTACGGGAAGGTTATATTGTGACTAATAGGTAAGGTTTAGTAATGGACACTATAGAGATGGGCCAAGTCACGTAGTGAAATTCACCTCTCACCTTTTACCAAAGGGCTTGGTGAACATAACTTACCATCCTACATGCTACACACTAGAAAAGAATTAGGTTATCTGGTGGTACTGAGCTAGGTAATCATGGGGAATACAAAACCCTAGTTTCTCTCCGTATTGATTTCTCTCTTGTGATAAGTAGTTTAGTTTTATTTTATGTTAATTATTACAACCCCTTCCCCCCCCCCCCAGGGAAGTAAGTTGATTAACCACTTGAATTGAAGTCAATGAATTCGCTTGAGTCTATGTATTCGTTGTGGGTTCGGCCCTAACCTATGTTAGATTCTATTTCTTGACAACGAATGCTTTTATCCTCTAAAAGAAGGTGTAACTTGGGTGACATCAAGTTTTCAAACCATTCCTTGATAGTTTTGTGGTTGTCTTCATCGATCATATCCTTATTTATTCCTGAAGTGAGCGGGAGCATATGGATCATATGAAGCTGGTTGTTTAGACTTTGAGAGAGAAGAAGTTGTATGCTAAGTTTAGAAACTGTGAGATTTTTTTAGGTGAGGTATCTTTTCTTGGTCATGTGATGTCTGGCAATGACATTAAGGTTGAACGAAGAAGACTGAGGCCGTGAAGAACTGGCCTAGACTATTGACTCCTTTGGATATTCAAAGATTTCTTGGGTTAGATGGTTATTATAGAAGGTTTGTTGAAGGTTCCTCATGTATTTCATCTCTATTGACCAAGTTGACTCAGAGGAAAGCCAAGTTTATATGGTCGGATAAGTGTGAGAAGAGTTCTAGACTATGAAGGATTGGCTTATTTGGTCTCCTATTTTTGACTCTATCTAATAGTTTAGATGGGTTTGTGGTGTATTGTGATGCTTCTCAGATTGGGCTTGGTTGTGTACTTATACAACATGGTAAGGTGATCGCTTATGTGTCAAGACAATTAATGGTGCATAAGCTTAATGATCACTCTCAAACAGTACCTCTCACTTGGAGGATAAAGCGATCATTGTCAAAGATAAAACCTAACCATAGGTTAGGGTTGAATCCCAAGGGAATACTAGGTTTTGCCGCATTCATTCAACAATAATCATTTCAAGCATCAAATAACTCTATTCTCAATAAAAAGGGGGGGAGGTTGTAATGATTTCTAAGAAACTAAAACTATACTAACAAAGTGAAAAGATAATCAAATTGGAGAGCAACTTGGGAAAGTGTGTTCCCCATGATTCACTAACTCAAGCAGCCCGGATAATACAACCTAAATTAGGACATTGCATATAAGACGATAACTTAGATTCTTCTAACCCTTGGGCCAAGGTGTAGGTCGAGTTTCACTATGGCGCTTGGCCGGTAACCATTGTGTACCAAACGAACCGTTACCTATTGTCCCAGTCAACCTCTCCTAGGTCGGGTTTGGTTGATTAGACGAGAACACATCAATCAAATTTTGTCACCCATTTCCTTTTCTTATTCATCACTACCTTAATCAGGATTATGACACTAGGCGGGGTTTAATGTTGGCCACAATCAAACAACAAGCAAAATGAAGGAAAATGGATAATATATGAAAATACCCAACTCACGAAATGCAAATAATCTGGGTTTTTCAATCTAGCTACTCATGGTTCCCACAACACCCAAGTTGTGGGGGTTTAGCTATTCATGACTTGGGCCAGAAAATGAACGAATGAAACATACATAGTTGAGAAATTACCCAAGTAGAATAAAGAACAATAAAACCATCTTTGAATTTCGATTCACAAGCTTAAATGATGAAATTAAATTCCAAGTGATTCCAATCTCCCAATTTGAGTCTCAAAGTGAAAACCCTAATTTTCTACGCTAAAACCCTACAATAATGTAAGAACTAAGAGCTTCTCTCTCTAAAAATCTCTAAAACTGTGTAAGATCTTCTAAAACCCTAATATATACTATTTACAAAAAGGTCCTCAAAATAATTAAAAAATTCAGGTTGGCAGCTGCTACAGCTTGGGTGACCTACGAGCCGTATTCCGGCTTTCTTTGTCAGTACTGGGCATTTTGGACTTGGCTGCAACAGTTCAGACCTACGAGTCATAGTCTGGTCTACGACCTATAATACCATCTCGCTATCCATGCTTACAGCTCTTGGACCAATTTTCGTCAACACTATTAATCGCTAAGAGGCCCCCTTCAACCTGTATTTTCTGCAAAAATAAACACAAAACATGTAAAATGTATAAAAAGTCTCACTGAGAACACACAAAATCCCTTGTTTTAGGCACCAAATGTGATGTATTTTGACAACACATCAACACCCTCAACTTAGAATTGTTGTTTGTCCTCAAGCGACGACTCAATCTAGATAGATAATAAGTAATACATACCAATCATTCTACTGACATATACCTTACTCAGTTTCAACTCTGGTACCCATACTACCATTTTCAAAACATGATCATGTAGCTACTAAGTAAACCCCAACACATTGATGCATTTGACAAACTATCTATGACAAGTTAAGGCGTATCAACAATCCACAATCATTGAACAAGTCAAATGCTAACCATGCAATGCAAATGCCTTCACCAGAAAACAAGTCCCCTTTTCACTCAATATACCTTCAAAGTTGTTTAAGGGACTGTGCAAGCATACTTACTCTCACAAATGAGATTCATGCATGATAACTAATACCATAATATTTCCTATATACTCACAACCCGGATTGTTGACTAATTGGATTAGGATCACTTTAGGACTTCATAGGTTTGTAACATAGGTTTATGGGACTTTGGTGTGGCATTTTGGGCAATTAGTGACTAAAATACAACCTTGAACTAGACTTTTCAACACTTTCACCTTAACAACTCAGCCATTCTTAACTTTCTCTCTCTTACTCTATATTTTCAAGCTTTCCGGGTATTTTCTCTTCATTTTTCAACTTATTCCTTATTTTCACACTTGTTTTGCTTTTTCAACTCATACTAAGGCATCTTTTTCTCTCACCTGGTACATGACCGTCTATTATTTCTTTTATTCCCAACCCCTCGCTTCATTTTTTTCTATAATACCACAACATAGGCCGCCCTCAACTTAGGCTTTTAGTTGGAGGTAAAGTGTACAATGCCCAATCCCTAAACCAGGGCCACCTTTGGTAGCCATACTCAACTTAGGCTTTTTACCTCAATCAAGGTTCACAATGTTCAAGGATAGACCAGGGTCAATATCAAGGTACTTCACTAGATAAGGTTAAGCCAGCTAGGTATTAAGAAAGAAAAGGTTCATGTAAGGATCAAACATTTGGAACAAGGGATAAACTCTTTCATTTGGTATGTCATTTAGGCAAAAATGGACTAATTCAAAGAACAAGGGCCTAAGATCCCTTCCTTATCGATCCAATCTCTTGTTCAACTCAGAGCAATAGGGCAAGTTCTGAATCAGTACACAATGCATGAACAAAACAAAATTAGCTCACATGCCCATGACATTGCATACACAGCCAACATATACTCACAGATCATGCTTCAAGCATGAATTTTTCTTTACTTAGTCAGAACAAACATTGCCAAACCATTCAAACATGCATGATCACAAAATAACTACTAATCAACAAAAGATTTCCAGGGTACCAATTTTTGCAAAAGTATCATAAACAATCAAAAGAATGTACATACCAAAAGTTTAATCACCATATACCACAAATATTATCTAGAGCTTCTAAAACGTGCTAGTTTAACATAAAAAATAAAAATTCACAAGGCAAAATAACACATGCAAGGAAACCTTGGGAAATAAAAAACTAGGATAATTATGGACTAAAGGCTACTCAGAGTTCACACTACTCAGACTTCACCCTACTCCCTACCAAAAGTAAGTACTTTGTCCTCAAATATACGAGGCAAAAACCAACACAATAAGAATAGGGGGTCATACCTTGGGTTGCCTCCCAAGTAGCATCTAGTTCATTGTCATGGCACAACATAGATGGTGTCCTTCTTTATATCTCTTTAAGGTCCCACTCTTCCAGCATCTTGATCTCCTTCATATCTCCCATGTAAGGTTTGACTCTTTGACCATTTACTTTGAAAGTTCCTTCATCTCATTTGTCTAACTCAATGGCCCCATGACTAAAGACATGTGCTACTCAAAAAGGACCAATGCACCTAATTTAAGTTTTCTAGGGAACCACTTCAATCTAGAATTGTAGAGTAGTACCAAGTTCCCTAGTGCAAACTGATGGTTCTCAATGCAGCAATCATGTTGAACTTTCATCCTTTACTTGTACAATGTCGAGCTCTCGTATACTCTCAACCTAAACTCATCAAGTTCATTAATTTGCATCAATCTAGATGTGACGGCGTAATTCCAATCGGGATTCATCTTCTTTAATGCCACATTTGCTTTATGCTCAAGTTCCACTAGCAAATGACATGCCTTACCAAACACAAGTTGATATGGGGACATACCAATAGGTGTCTTAAAAGTGGTATGGTATGCCCACAATGCATCATCCAACTTTCTAGACTAATCAGTTAGATTTGCATTCACAGTTTTGGAGAGAATTTGCTTGATTTCTCAATTTGACACTTCTACTTGAACACTTGTTTGAGGATGATAAGGTGTTGAGACTTTGTGTTTTACTCAATACTTTTCAAGAAGAGCTTTGAACAGTCTGTTGCAAAAATGAGAACCTTCAACACTAATGATAGCATGATGGGTTCCAAATCTAGAGAAAATTTTCCTTCTTAGGAAACCCGTAACACTTTTACCTTCATTTGTTCGACAACGCCGCTGCTTC
>JAPFFP010047530.1:0-10313 GCA_026153255.1 Solanum medicagineum | reverse complement strand
TCAGGTTTTGTGCACAAGAATGACTTAAGGACAAAAGAAAGCAAGACAAGGCTTATCGAGGAAAAAAACAAAATGCATTGGATATGATCCTAAATGGGAAGCAGGTGCGCGCTATGGTGGACACCAGAGTCGAAGCCAACATCACGACCAAATCAGCAGCGGCAAGATTGGGGCTTAGTTACAGTCTGAGCAGCACGAGTTTTAAGACGATTAATGCCCCCCCAACGCCGGTATGCAGAGTTGCACATGGAATAGACGTCACCTTAGGCAGATGGCAAGGTAAGACTAGCTTTGTTGTCGACCCCTTGGACATCTTCGATATTATACTTGGGCAAGAGTTCTTCTGCCAATGCCACACCATGATAGACCCTTACGTTCAAAGGATCCTTATGCTAGAGAAAGAAGGGTCCTGCATGGTGCCTTTAGTCAAGACGCCCAACGAGGAAGGAGTCACCCAACTATCGACCATGCAGCTTATGAAAGGTCTCAAGAAGGGGGAGCCCACTTACTTGGCCACCATCGCAAGTTTGAGTGAAAGCGATAGTGTCCCAGAGCCCCTGCCACCCTGCATTGAAAAGGTGCTTGAGGAGAATAAAGATGTCATGCCCGAGGAGTTGGCTAGATACTTGCAGCCAAGACGGGAGGTCGATCACAAGATCGAGTTGGAGCCAAGCACCCGGCCACCCGCCTACCCACCATACCGCACGACACCACCAGAGTTGGAGGAGCTTAGGAAGCAGTTGAAGGAGCTCCTTGAAGTTGGCCATATCCGACCATCCAAAGCACCATATGGAGCCCCAGCACTATTTCAGAAAAAGAAGGATGGGTCACTGCACCTTTGCATAGACTATCGGACGCTAAATAAGGTGACCATCAAGAACAAGTATCTGGTCCCGCTGATAGCCGATTTATTCGACAGACTTGGGCAAGAAAAGTACTTCTCCAAAATGGATCTCAGGAAAGGATACTACCAGGTACGCATAGCTGAGGGGGATGAGCCAAAGACAACATGCATCACCAGATATGGATCGTACGAGTGGTTGCTAATGCCCTTTGATTTAACCAACGCACCCTCTACCTTCTATACCCTTATGAATAAGATCTTCCACCACTACCTGGATGACTTTGTGATAGTATACTTGGATGACATTGTGATATATATCCACACCTTGGAGGAGCACATAGTGCATATACGAAAAGTCTTCCAAGTCTTATGGGAGAACCAGTTGTACGTAAAACGGGAGAAGTACGAGTTCACCCAGCACAAAGTGCACTTCCTCGGTCACATCATTAGCTAGGGCCAGCTTCGCATGGACGAGTCCAAAGTGCGAGCCATCATAGAGTGGGAGATGTCCACCAAGGTGACGGAACTAAGATCATTTCTTTGGCTCACAAACTATTACCGAAGATTCATAGGTGGTTACTCCGCCATAGCTGCTCCACTCACCGAGTTACTAAAGAAGAACAAGCCGTGGGTCTGGAGCAAGAAATGCCAGGTGGCATTTGAGAGCCTCAAAGCTGCCATATCAGAGGAGCCGATTCTTGTATTACCCGACTTCTCCAGGACGTTCGAAGTACACACGGATGCCTCAGACTTAGCTATTGGGGGTGTGCTGATGCAAGATAGGCACCCCACAGCTTTCGAAAGCTGTAAGCTGAATAAGACCGAACCGCGGTATAGTGTGCAAGAGAAGGAGATGACCACCATTGTACATTGCCTTACAACCTGGAGGCATTACTTATTGGGCTCAAAGTTCGTGGTCCAGACCGATAACGTCACCACCAGCTATTTCCAGTCATAAAGGAAGCTTACTCCCAAGCAGGTTAGGTGGCAAGACTTTCTAGCCGAGTTTGACTACAAACTAGTGTACAAACCAAGCAAGGGAAATGTAGTGGCCTATGTTTTGAGCAGGAAAGCAGAGCTAGCTTCCATCACAATAGCCCACTGCGACATCGGAGAATCCATCAAAGAGGGCTTGTCACATGACCCGAAAGCAAAAAGGCTTATAGAGCTGGTGTCATAAGGACAAACCCGATGCTTCTGGATTGAAGATGGTATCCTGCTCACGTTGGAAGGAGGGTCTACATTCCGAACTATGGCAACATAAGGCGGCAAATCATGAAAGAAAGCCATGATATGTTATGGGCCGGGTATCCAGGGCAGCACTGTACGCGAGCTCTCATCGAGGCAATTTACTATTGGCCAAGAATGCGAGACGATATCGAATGTTATGTGCAAACTTGTCTTGTTTGTTAACAAGATAAAATAGAACAACGCCATCCCGGAGGTCTTTTAGAGCCACTCCCCAAAGCCGGGCGACCGTGGGAGAGCATTACTATGGACTTTATCATTGGCTTACCAAAGTCCGAGAGGCATGACATCATTATGGTTGTGGTGGATAGGTTCTCCAAGTATGCCACATTTATGCCTGCCACACCAGGATGCACAACTAAGGAACCAAAATTATTCTTTAAGAATGTGGTGAAGTATTGCAGGCTACCAAGGCACATCATAAGTGATCGTGACCCGCGCTTTACTGGGAACTTTTGGAGGGAACTATTCCAGATGCTTGGCACGGAGCTACATTCTCCACAAGTTTCCATCCACAAACCGATGCCAAACTGAGCGAGTTAATGCCCTGTTGGAGTGCTACCTTAGGCCCTTTGTAAGCTCGCACCAAAGGGATTGGCTAAGTTGCTTGATGTGGCCCAATTTTCATATAACTTACAGCGGAGTGAAGCCACAAGGAGGACACCGTTCGAGCTTTCTATAGGCCAACAGCCACAAACTCCACACTCGTTACCAGCAACATTCGAAGGGAAGAGTTTGAGCGCTAATCATTTGGCCAAAGGATTCGAGGAGCAAATGGACGCCGCCAAATCTCACCTAGCCAAGGCAGCCAATCAGATGAAGAAGTTTGCCGACCGGACGCGACGTCCCACCAATTGCAAAGTCGGAGACCTAGTGTTGGTGAAGTTCAATCCAAGGCAGTTCAAAGCACTAAGGGGCGTAAACCTAAACTTAGTATGCAAATACGAGGGGTCGTTCAAGATCCTTGCCAAGGTTGGCAAGATCTCATATCGACTGGAGCTTCTCATATCGACTGGAGCTACCACCGTCACTAAAGGTTCATCCTGTCTTCCATGCTAGCATCCTCAAGCCATACCATGAGGATAAGGATGATCCAAGTTGGGGACAGTTGAGTAGGGCACCCATTACCATCACTACCTCGCTTGATCGGGAAATAGAGGCCATCATCGATTACCAAGCAAAGCAGAAGAGGGGACAATCGGCTACCGTAATGTTCCTTGTCCATTGGAAGGGTCAATCACCGGAAAAGGCCACTTGGGAGAAATATGAATATTTGTAGCAGTTTCGAGACAACGTACATGAATTCTTATAGCAGCAACAATGCACCGCGGTCGTCGCATCGTTATGTGGGGGAGAATGACACGTCCTGACTAAATTCTGCTCCAAAAACAGCGCGAGAATGTGTCCGCCGTACTCTGGAGGGCTCCAGAACTCTCTAGAATTGTGCGGAGGATTGAAGAGAAGACTAGAGAGATCTGGAAGGTTCTAGAGACATGTAGAATTATGTAGATAAATCTTGCACTTGTAAATATCTTAGATATTTTGTAGGAAGACTCTAGAGGATCAATCCTAACTGTAGGATCAAATTAATCTTAGTACCCCTCCTTGGCATTCATTTAGCATCAAGCAAAGTTTTAAGCTCTCAAGCCTTGTAAAGCATTCGAAGTCTTCTTTCTTCAGAAGCTCTCTCTTGTCTTTCAATATCTAGCGTTCCCTTAGCGATCGTAGGCAACAGTCTTACTAGTGTTTGCAAGATCCTTCGAGATTCGTGAGCAAACTGACTAGTGTCGTATGAAAGTTCTAGCGTGAGTTCTAGGTCCATGACAATAGTGTATGTTGAAGGGATAAAGTTCAAAGAATTAAACGAGGGGCAATATATAAAACTAACTAAAATGGGACCCAAGTATTCAATACTCCCTCTCTTTTAAAATAATGAATTGTTGGAATATATTACACATATTAAGAAAAAGAAATAAACACAAAATTTAATCATGTTTTTTTTTATTTTTACCCTTTTCAAAATTCAAACACTCATTTGATGCATCATTTATTTCTAATACAAAATTCAACCTTAGAAACTCAATCAATGAAGGACAAAATTGGAAAAAAATTCTGACATATCCTTTAAAAAGTGAACAATTTCAATTATTTTAAAAACTCAAAAATTCTCTAACAATTTAATTATTTTGAAACAAATGGTGCATATGATTTGCTAGGGGTCCGCATAAATAAATCCTAGAATGACGAGCATACATGCATACATGCTTGTCGACGAGCTCCTGCTTGCTATTCCCATTTTCTTAGTAAAATTAAAGTATGATATTATACTATTTACAAGTTTTGACCCTGCTAACATTTTGGTGTCTTCCCTCCTAAAAGTTTATCTTGTTTTCTTCACTGATAGGATGTAACTGTGAAAGGAAAATGCAAGTTTACCTCTGCAAGATGATGAATAAATTGTTCAATGAAAATGGAGATGGCAACTAATACAAAGCAAACCACAGCAACAGCCCATGTTGGCGTCTCGTCTAGCGGACGTTCATCACACGTTGTAATACAGCTCCGGCTAGCCATCAATTTCAGAATTATCTTTTTCAACACAAAGGGAATTTATGTGATTATTTCTTTGGAAAAAACAGAGGCTTTATATCTATATGTGAGCTCTTGGATATATTTGTATTTATAGACAAATTTGATGACTTTCCAAAACTTGAGTCAATTATCGAGTCAACCAAGTAACGACCTCGTATGAGGGTAATTATATCTTATGTTATTAAGATTAGTAATCACCAAAATCATATTTTTTTCTTTTTCGGTTTTTCACCCAGGATCCGGAGTCCGTGGAGGCCCATTGCGGGTGACACTCCCAACAAAATCTTTTTTTATCCTCAGAGCTCGAACCCAAGACCTTTGATTAAGGGTAAAGCAGTCTCACTAGTGCATCACAACCTTTGTTGGTACCAAAATCATATTAGTCCTTTAACTGATTTCAAATAATAAGATGAGTCATGACTAAGCTCGTATACTATTCAATATGATTTTGTCGTTATTAATTTTGAGATGTAACGTTTGTATCGTGTCCAAAAATAACAAGTGGGTAGTCGAAATCGCATAGTAATAGCTTACTAGTTTGAAAATTCACAAGGGAGAATAGTCTTTGGCAGATGGCAAGCTTACAAGAGGCTACGTAATTGACCATCCACTTTCATCTCCATTAATGACCACAACATTTTGGCTTTACCTATTCCTTTAGAGAATTAGATTTCTGGGATTAGATATTTTAATAATGATGATCAAATAAAACATTAAAAACATTTGAAAGGAGAAGTCAAAAACAGATACTTAAAATCCTATAATCCTACGAAAAACTACACGAAATAGATCTAACTTTAAATTTATTTATTCTTAATAAATTTAATTTAAACTATTTACTCTTAATAGATCCATGATTGAAATTATTTACCTTTCTATCCACTTACCCATTTTTATTTCGCGCGCTAATGTCATGCTGACATCAACGTAAAAACTATAAAATATACTCTGGCGGTATATGTATACCATAGCAGTATCACATACAATGAGTTCAATCATTTGTGTTACTCTGGCGGTATATTGATACCCAATTGGTATATAAGATTATTTTTTTTAAGAAATAAATAAGAAACAAATAAAAAATTATTAAACTCTAAATTAGTAGAAAATATATTCGTTACGATATTCTATCAATGTATTTATATCATATCGGTATCGTATAGGAATAGAAAATTATTAAAACTACAAAATTATTTATTAAACTCCAAATTAAAAGAAAATATATTCTTGTGATACTCCGTCTGTATATTGATATCCTATCGTTATCACATAATTTTGAGCTCTTTTTTTAATAATAAAATAATTAAGAGAAAATTATTAAAATTACAAACTTTATTTATTAATTCTAAATTAGTAGAAAATATATTCTTTGTGATACTCTATCGGTATACTGATACCATATCGGTACCATATAGGAATGAACTTAATCATCTGTGATACTCTGTTGGTATATGTATACCCTATTGGTATATCACACAAGTAGGTGTTGACGTCAGCATAACGTCAGCGTGCGAATTTTAATATTAGGGGGGTATTTTTAATAATATGATAGTATAAAATGTATAGGAGTATATAAATATAAATAGTTTGCTTTAAAAGGGTACAAGCTTAGTTTTTTCTAATCGTATTAGCGTTTGAAACATAATTTCCTAGCATTTCTCACGATTCATTTTTGGATGAGTTTCATAATGGGTTGGATTATAGTTTTTGACAAATATAATTGACTTTTTAAAAAAATATACAATAAGTTCTAAAATTATTAAAATATTTAAAAGTTTGTATTATTATTATTATTATTATTTTATAATGAACATGTCTATAAGAAGTCATAACAGTGAACATAGCTAACATCATATAAAAAAGAAAAAAAAAAAAGAGAACACCATTGATTTGTATAAGAAAAACTACTATTACTATTTATAATTGAAAGTGACTTCATAGAGCATGTTTGAAAAAAATTATTAAAATATGTATATAATTATATAAATTTTTTAGAACAATCTAGGATGGATGGGTGTTTCTACAAAATATAAAGTTTGGGATAATTTTTAATATTTTAAAAGTTTTCAAATAATAGAACTTGATCCAAATATTAATTTTTTCTAGTATTTGAGAATTTGAATGGTTTACACCAAAATTATTTCAAATAATAGCATACTATATGGCAAAACAACATTTGTCAAATTTTTTCTCGAAGTATTTTTGGGAATATCTATGAATGGGTCCTAAGTAAAAATTAAAGGTGTTCCTTCGGTTGAATCGAGATCTCTAGCTTCACGTCTTGGAACGCTAAAAACCTAAAACTATGATGCTCTACTTCGGCAATTATGGCCGCCTTGGTCATTGGGAAGCCATTGCTTGATGCGGCTTAACGACTTTTGAAACTCCAACCATCGATATAATCTTTAAGATATGTTGAATCCCTCCAATCCCCAACCTAGTTAACCCCATTGAAGTCCTAATGTCGTCCAAATTATACCTTTAAATAAAAATAAAACGATTGTTATTAAAATATAATAACTCAGTAAGATTAGGATCGAATTTCACGGAGTGTGTGGTGAGAGAGCTTTATAAAATTTGCTAGTGAAATTCAGACTAATTGACTACTATTTGAGTTGGGATTTTAATTAGGGAATTACTAACTAAATTACACGAGTAAAGTTGTAATCGAGAATTAAAAACGAACTAAGGTTTTAGTTCTTAGATATTGGAATCAAAATGAATAGCTCACTATCAACTAATGAACTGAAGAGTCTATTAGTTTCCTAAAATCTCTTGTTGCAATTGAGATAATATCACCTTGGGTGTTGAAATAATTTGTTCTTCATCATATGCCTTAGGTTAGCTATCCTGTATCTAGTACAAACTATTAGATAGGTGTAATTGATAGCCCCGAATTCTCATTAATGATCTTTTTTTGAATCTTAACTTTTTTAATTAAGTGAGAATGCATGTGAGTTCTTAAGTTTTGCAACTATTAAAAAAATAGTTTTTACGAAAGAATCTTAATATATAATGACCACCCCTCATGAGAAGATTTTAATATAAATAATCATTTATTCTTGTTACTATTCTAAGTTTCATAACCTTTGTTAGAGGTGTGCACGAGTTGATTTAGATTATTGGTCAAAATCAATTTAATCAATTTTTAAGTTATTAAAACTACATCAAATCAAATTTAATATACATTTATCGATTTGATTATTATCGATTTCAGGTTTTATTTGGTTCGATTGTTTATTTATTAATCATACACAAAATATTTTTTTTAAAAAAATGATTCATTCAATAGAGAAACAAAAACAATTCTTTCTAAAAAAAATAAATTGTCTTCGTGCCATTTTGGATCTTATATTTCTCGTATGTGAGTCCCATTTAACTTCTTACTTATATTGTCAACTAATCTAATGCACTAAGCAACACAAACTTACTGAATAATACATAAGCTACCGATATTGCTGCACAAATAAAAGATGCACCATATCTTATTCTTTTTCATGAGAGTGCTGCATTTTTAGCATAAAGAACTAATCTATATTCTCTATAAGCAATTATAAGAAAATATGTATATAATTTATTGTTTCGATTACTTCTTTGATTTCTTTTTTTGAACAAAATTAAAACCAAATAAAAAATTATTGATTTCTTAACATTAAAATCAAATCAAATAAAGAAAAATTATTTAATTAATTTGGTCAGTTTTTTGTTTGAGTCGATGTCACAATCCAAAATCGGATCGCGGCTAAAGAAAATAAAACCAAAGTAAAAGAAACCACACCACACACACACACACACGCACGCACGCACGCACGCACGCACGCACGCACGCTCGCACGCACGCACGCGCGCGCGCGCGCGCGCACGCGCGCACACACACACACACACACACACACACACACACACAAAGAACAGGATAAGATAACAATAATAATCAAATGATGCAATACAAATGTGATGAATAAATGCAATGCATGGGGTGAAATCACAACTATGGTAGGTCCGATATATACATCTACCGAGCTAAGGCTACTAGGTAGAATCCATGGGGGTCTCGCCAGATCATATACCAAAATCTCTCAAGTGTCTCAATATCTTAATCTTGCCACCTTACATCTCATCTTTGTCACCTGTTCGTGGTCAAAGAATTTTATAAAAGGTGGTACAATATCTCAATCCTTACCACCTGTCCGTGGTCAAAGGATAGTACAAATGCAATATGAGATATATAACAATACATTATAAGAATACTGATACATAACCATTACAAAATCAGAAAAATTATGCCGAGTGTCATAACTGATACTACAAACTATCAACATGTCTCAAATTACCATATTCTCACCAATAACCAAGTCTACTGAAGATACCAGACATCATACGTCCCAAGATATACACATGATTCTCGAAAGTATCTCAAATACCATCAATTTACCATAAAACTTCCCAAATGATATCACCAGTCTCATATCATCATGATTACATCCAGAATATCTCAAATCTCAAGAATACATCTCAATTTATCAATAGAATTACAATTTACTTAAATTTGAATATATCTGATACCAAAATACTATCATAATAATCAAACTACTCATGAAACAATCCAACATCTTACAATTATCACATAAACATATCCAATATCTCAAATCCAGTCTACAAAATTTAACCGAACCTATCTCGATGTCGAAACCACACTCAAACCAGCTTTTAATCAACTCCAATCTCGAAACAAGCTCCAAATCAACCAATCACTATCAAGAATAGATTATACGCATCAAGAGATGAATTTTACGATGTCCCCTGGGCAAAAGGAGCTGAAAGCCACTTGACTGTAAGGAAAGGAGCCACCATTCTCTTTCTTTCTTCTTCCGATCAGGACAAGTGGGTTGGTTCGTTTCGTCCTCCTATCTACGCAATTCTCTGTCTTCGTTCGTGATCATGTTGGGCGAAAGGTAGTTGTAGAGGAGCTGAAAGCCACTTGACTGTAAGGAGAGGAGCACCCCCTGTTTTTTTCTTTCCCTCATAAGCCTCTGCTACTTCCATAACATGGGCCTTTGACGTGTTCCCCCATATATGTATGTATGTGGATTCTTATCTTCTTTAGTGATGTATGCGCAGATCGGACCCCAGCCCTTTTTTGCCTGGATGTCGCATTGCATTTGCTCGAACTCGGGAAACACTTTCCTAATCTGGCTTCTAAAGCTATTTTTAGGTGCCCTCTCGACCTTTCCACCGATGTTCTAATATAACCCTCCGATTCTATGGTTCTCCCTGGCTACGAGGCCTCACACGGGTAGAGTTCGGTATTCCTTTGTCGATGGCTGACCCAGCTCTTTCCTTTCACCGGTCGGTAAGTGCATCCTATTCCTATTAAGCGGGGCGGCAGTTGCTAAATAAAAAGGTGGCGCCATTCCCGCTAAAGAAAAAGCAATTCTTCATCCAATCTCTGTTCCAGATTCTGGTCTTACCAAGTCACCTTTCTCTAAGGCTAAATAGCTAAATAGCTAAATATCCCCGTACTCTTTTTTCCTATTTTCTTTATTCTTTCATGTCGAGCTTTCGAAAGCCACTGGGGAGGGAGAATGAACGATCGACTGCTAAAGATCTTGAATAAAGCATTGATAGCTTT
>JAPFFP010047529.1:0-10315 GCA_026153255.1 Solanum medicagineum | reverse complement strand
AGACGGTCTTTACGTGTCTGCGAACGATCTCAACGCACTATCATAAAATCAACCATCCCCAGCACAGACGATCTCCATGTGCCCAACTTAGATTATAACAGTGATCTCAACACACACTCAATCTCATGTCAATCCATATGCACAATAGAACCTCAATAATATAGGGTATGGTAATGAATCACAATACAACAAATATTGGTACAACATGCAGTCAGCTCAACTATCACAAATATACGGGTCCAAGAAAGAAATACAACCATAAAGAAACTAAGTTATACTACATCAGCTAATGTCCATACGCTTTGACATTCTTGCATTATAATCCATCATCTATAGTAATAAACTTTTCCTTTATAACACTGGTACTCGCACCAATACACGTCACACTATTGGTACGAGACCTCGTCTTTCACCCTTAACCATTATCTATCCTTATTGTTTTAATCTTAAATTAGAAAAAAATGTCCTTCAACGAAGTCTGAAAGTCTTAACATACCTTGAATACCCAACACACGTCACAAGTCTTCAAGATTTTATCTTTTTATTTTGACTAGGATCCGTAGTACCACGATCTAATCAAATAAGAATTAGCAATCAGATTTCCAACTAAAACACCCATATCTATAGTCAAATCCTAAATATCAAGTCTATGGTGAAGTGTTAAATCCTCTAAATAATATAATTTCAATGACTATTCATATAATACAAACCTCAATATTAATACACAAAATATACATATACACTCGAAGACGCACGTAACAAGTTCGAATAAATGAAGGCCCAAAAGCACTGGATAAGGTATGACGATGAAACAGAAATTTAAAGTATTAAAAAAATAATTCTAGCCATCCGCAAATCAATTTCCAGTTTCAACTTAGAGAATAGGAATTGTTTAATTGTCACAAATTGACCAACTTGCCATGTCGTCCCTTATTATGCATGCATACTCTAATTTTTTCTAACTAATCTAACCACGACAATCATTATGGCCATTCCCTTCTTATATTTCTAAGTTAAACATTACTGCACATATTCAAAGAATGGAAATCTCATTTGAGCAGTGTCGCGTGCTTCGATATTCAGGTATATTCTCTCCTTTTCCCTTTTCTTTTCTTTTAAAATAATAAGTTGTGATACAAATTGTTATATTCCACTATTTCTTTTAATATATGAGTCAAGTTTTTCATAGAATATTATATAAATAGAAAAACTTAATCCATTAACCACTAATTATAATAATTATTTAAAATTTATCCATAAGTTGGTGTCTAGTGTCTAATATGACCTAACGGGTCATTACAATTCTTGATTTATTATGGGATATTCTATTTCATGTAATTGGGTCAAGGTAGATAATTGCCGGAGAATATTTTTTTTGTAGCCTTTTAACTAGCTTGGAGAAGAACAATTTTGTTGTCATGTTTGTTACTTTCTCAATTATATTGAATTATTTGAAGATAAATACTTGTCATTTTAATAAATTAATTACTCAAAAAATGTCTATATTTAATGTAATAATGATAAAACATCTATTTTTGAAATTGAAAATATCTTAAACAATAATAAGATCGAATAAACCATCTATATTTACACACAAAAACTACAATTGTAGTTTTAAATGGAGTTAACATCTTAAATCACTCAACTTTGAAAATATATATAGAAAATTTATTGAGCTTTATTTTGTATAATGGAATCACTCAATAAAGTATTTGTATCAATAAAATCACTCAACTAAATTAATTAACTAAACAAAATTTTGACATTACAATTTTTTTATTATATTATGTAAATATGAACACATAAATAAATAAAATTTAAAAATTCAATATGACAAAAAAATATTTTATATGATATAAACATGAACTCAAAAATGAAAAAGAATTGGAAGTTAATTTATTTAAATAAATTTACTAATACAAAATTACAAATATAAAATCAAGAAAATATAAAAAAAAAATAATTACAAGAAATTGAGAGGATTGAGAGATAGTTTTGTCATTTAAAGGGCTTATCCAAGAATTGCTAAACCTTGAATTAGCTATCTATCCATTTTCTAGGAATAAAATAAGATCTTACATGAGGTATAACTAATTCACGGATTAAATTAAATAAAGTAACCAAGCAATGAGTTAACTTAATTATTCAGGGACCATTCTTAATCCAGAGACTATTCTTACATAGTACAACCTACCAAACGAGTTCGACGTGCATTAAAGTTGTCAGAAGAATTTAAAAATTAAACAAAATATAGTATATTAAATAAATCCAAGGCCATTAGGCCTTTTTTGCTCAAATTAGCCTAACTTTTTTTTTTTGCAGCGTATTTTAATTTTTTTTTTTTGGCTATGTCTTTTTGTATTAAAATAAGAAAATTTCATTTAAAAAAAACGTTTTCACCTTTTTTGGGCAACATTTTTTTATTGAAAAACTTATTTTGTTTTTTTTTGTTGTGACTTTTTATATTAAAAAATTTAAAAAATCATGTATATTTTTTGATATATCGATTCTGTATACATGTGTATAAATGTGCATCAATATTGTATAGATAATTATGTAATGTATCGATATTGTATAAATTATGTATAAGAATGTATTCTTATTATATAAATAGTTTGTAAACATGTATCAATATTGTATAAATTGTATACAAACGTTCGTCAATATTATATAAATAGGTATATTATGTATCGATATTATATAAATGGTGCATAATTGTGTATCAACATTGTATAAATTATTATGTAATGTATTGATATCAATATTTATTTGATTATCGTATATTCCAACCTCAATAAAATAAAAGAATAAAGAAGAAATAATAAAATGATATTTTTTTCACAAAAGAAGTGAAACAATTAAGAAAGGAGAAAACTTTTAAAAAAGAGCAAGGAAAAAAATTTAAACATCAAAAATGTTTTTTTTTTAAACTTAAATATAGTGCAAAAAGAAATTTCCAGTTAAAAAAAGAAAGAAATAAAAACGCCAAAGCCAAAGTAAAATAAAATTAAAAATAGCACTACTAAATATAAAGAAATAAAAAATAAAAGAAAGAAAGAAAGAAATTCAATAAGCCAACATGGGCATTAATTACTTATTAATTGATACGACAAGTTGTCAAAGTAGAAGCAAATAGCGGAATGACCATTTTATGTAATAATAAAATGTGGGCTATTTTTTTGTGTAAATAATTTTTACCAATGACTTGTACATATAATTATCTCTATGAAATTTTCCCAAAACTATATTGTAATGTTTCTTACGTAGAGCCCATTTTGAATTGGATTATACTTTTAAGTACTTTTTAAATAAAAATAATTTTAAATATTTTTAAAATATTTAAGTTGGATGGTTTTAAAAACATGCCTTATAAGTATTCAGTTTCAAGCTAAAGACAAGAATAAGTTAAAAATTTATATTTCATAAGATAAATTATAATTTTTAATTTTTGATGTATGAGTCAAAAATAAGAACTCATCTAAATTAAAATTACCTAATTTGGTTTTTTGCAACATAAATGAATCAACGACAGGTCTTATTAATCTCGATGATTAACACAGCAAAGAAAGACTAATCAATGCACTAAGGTTTCACATTATATGTCACGCCCTGAGAGGGTATCTTGGGCGTAACTGACTCTCAGAGGCTATTGCTAGTCCCCGAGCGAACCACTGGCCTCATTACATTTGTTCAATCAATGAATTAGTGAAAGATATCAGAATTAACAACCAGTCACAGTGGGTAACTCTAACTCATTACCTCTACATCAAGAATAAGGGCCATAGGCCACAAGACTAGCCATCACCTCCATACCGTAAGATAGAATTATGACAATTTAAATTAGAAAGGGGAAAAGACCCCAAAATCAGTCCATCATCTCTGTGTCTATGAAGATTCTATCTCTACCGTCTAAGAAAGTACCATGTGAGGCCATGGCTACCACAAACTCAAAGAATAACTCATAACATAAGAAAATGAAATAACAGGCATCCTCCGAATGCAAGGGAGGACTCACCAAGTCTTTGAAACTAGAAGTCTCTGAACCTCAACGAATCGTCTGCTGAAGTCCTCTGTCTACTGAATCTACATCATGAAACAATGCAACGTCAAACGGCGTCAGTGAGTGGAGTGTACGGTATTTAAATTGGCTAAAAGTACACAGTATAGGCATAATGACATGTAATAACATTAACTCATCAGATACTTATCTCAGCTCAGGATAAAGAGTAGGACAATATCATATCAACATCAATCAAGACTCCTACCATAACATCAACATCAAACATCAAACTACTATCAAGATTAAACCTATCTAGGAGTTTCTCTAACCGATAACCATCACCTATGAGCCGGTGATGATACAATAAAAGGGATGTCGTTGCCATATTCGTCCAATACCTTACCGGTGTAAAAGACGTGTCTATCAATGGATCCATAAATCTATCACTTCCTTTTTTGGAACTGAAGACACATCCGTTTTTCATGGTCCAATCCTCTCCTACGCTGGCCTCGTAGTTAATGAGTGTGAGTGAGATTCACTATTACTCATTTCGGTGCTTAATACTTCTCCCAAGACTAAGCATGCTCATAAACTATCAAACATCAAGATGTCTCAACACTTAGTCTCTTTGGACACGGAACATAAACTCATCTCATCATCTATCAACTCAAGGAGTTAGGAACATTGTTAAGATTAAATTCAAGCTCTTTAAGACTCTAAGAATTTCAAAATCTCATCAACATCAATCATCAACACATTCAACTCAAGACTCGGACCACAACAAGCAAGCACACCCATATGGTCAATGTAATATTCCATAAAATTACCAAAACGCCCCTAAAATACATCGTGTGAACAACACGTCCTTCAAAGCTCCGACGGAAAATTCGAGACTCGATTTTCGATCAGCGCAAAAAATCAAGTTAGAAAATGATCTCGACCCAATTTAAAAGCAATCTGATCGAATTACGAAATTGCATATTTTGTGCAAAAACAGTGGCAAATCCGCGCCCCCTCCGCGATGTGCCTGGGGCGCGAAAATGCACTTATGTGTTTTATTTTGTTATTTTTTTATGGGAATGAAATTTTCAAACAATTTCAAAAATGAACTGGTGTGCCCTCCGCGACGTGCACCAGTGTACCAGTTTTTAGATTTTTTTACTTTTACTTTAGGAAGGGAATGTTTGTCCTTCTCAATATATTTTAAAGTCCCAAAAACTTATATCTAAGCCTAAATACGTACGAAGGGTTTCAAGAACCCATTTTTTAAAAAGTTTTTACGGGAGTTCTGAGACAGGAGAAAAAGAAAAGGCTTGAGGATTTCCAGAGAGGTTCCAAATTCTTGAAGAAAACTTGGTAATTCTTCACTCCAGATATGTAAAGGCTACCAAGAACATGGAATTGTCCTTCCATGTGTACCAATGTATAAATTAAAGTGATAGTTGATAGTTGATGAGACTAGAGTTAAAATTCTTGAATGTTTTCTTGAAATTTATTTCTAAATCTCATATATTATATTAAATTGATGATCATCATGTGTTAATAAATTGTTTTCATGTATTATTATGAGATTATGAAGTTACCCTTTATGAACTCTCTGTTAAAGACTTAAAATAACGAACTTAGGGATAATGTCTAGAGCCTTGATTGTTTGCATGTAATGATTGATGAATTATGAGTCTTGAGATAAGTGTTGTGATGGATGAAATAAATGAAATTGATATCCATGAGGTTTAAATGAGTTTTATATAGAGCTGAAGGGAAGAACTCCTTTATCGAGTTGATAGAATGATAGAGGAGATAAAGATCCTGTTTGAGAAGGGGTTTGGCTGTGTAAGCAGTTTGAGCTTGATAGACTTATGAGCATATTGAGTCTTGTGAGGAGTATTAGCACCGAAATGGGTAAGAGTGAGTCCCACTTGCACTCATTAACTACGTGGCCAGCGCAGGAGAGGATTGGACCGTGAAAGCGAATGTTTCCTTAGTCCCGCAGAGGACTTGATAGACTTCCTTGGGATCCCCAACAGACTCGTCCTCTACCTCGATATGGTACTGGATGGATGTGGCAACAACATCTCTTCGTTGTATCACTACTGGCTCATAAGTGGTGTGGTGATTGTCGGTTATAGAAACTCCCAGATAGGTTCCTTATTGATAGTACTCTGACGTTGAGGTGATTGTATGATGTCTTGATGGATAGTGAGATGACAGAGTCTTGTCCTTTACTCTGAGTTGAGGATGAGCGATTGTATCTTATATTGTTTACTTTAGCCCATTTTACATACAGTACATTCCACGTACTAACGCCCCTTTGGAGCTGCATCATTTTATGATGCAGATTTTGTAGACAAAGGACTTCAGTAGCCCAATCGTTGAGGTTTAGAGTTCAGTATTCCAGACCGTGGTGAGTCCTCCCCTGCCTTCGGAGGATGATTATTTCATTGACTTTATTTCAATATTTTTCTTTTGATTATGATAGCCATGGTCGTAATGGTACCTTCCTAGATATTAGTCATATAAGCTTCGTAGACATAGATAGCTGATGGATAGTGTCGGGATTGATTATTTCCCGTTCCCTTTCTTTTGAGATACCGCTTCATATTACCTTATGATAGTGATTGTGATAGCCTACTGATAGTTAATTTTTCTATTTAATCTTCCGCATATGAATAGATTGAACGAATGCGATGAGACTAGGTGGTCCACTTGGGGACTAGTGATAGTCTCCGAGTGCCAATAACGTCTAGGGTACCCTCTCGGGGCATGTACAGTCAAGACTCTAGACATCAACCCGTAAGTTAATTCTTGTAATTATTTAACAAAGTAATTATGTAGGGTTTATATAATCATTCAAATAATTCATTAAAACAAATAGTTAAAGTTATGATGATCATCAATTCAAGAAATTATGTGTAATATAAAAATAATATTCAAGAATTTTGCACACAAAATCCATCGCCTTTAACTATCAACCTACTACATTCGATGGGGCATATGGGAGAACAATCCCATGTTTTGGATAGTCTTACATACCTAGGATGAAAAACACACTTGATGGTCTTCAAGGATTGACCCCAATCTTGAATCTCCAAGCTTTCTCTTCTTTCTCTCTCAAGAACTTTTACGTAGAAGTTAGGAAAATGAGTTCTGAAGCCCTTAATCTAAAGAAAAAGACCCTTAAACACGTTTTTGGGGCTTAGGATAGGTTGGGGAATGATCAAATGCCTTTCCCGTAATAAAAGAAATAATTTTCATCCTGCCTCATCATGTTCGCGTCATGCCAGGGGCCACGTGTTTATTTGCAAAATTTCATTTTTTCCAATTTCACGTCGAAAAAAAATATAAGTGTGAGTCCGTGCCCCAGGCGCGTCGCGCCCTGGGTGCGCACTCTCACTGTTTCGAAATTAATTAGCAAAATTTATTTTCTGACTCGATTACTCTAAAATCAAGTCGAGGTCATTTTCCCACTCAAAGTTTTGCGCTGATCCCAAATTCGATCTCGGATTTCCATTGGAGATTGGAAAGACGCGTTATATGCACAATTCCATTCCAAGGATATTTCAGAAAATTTGACAAAGTGTTACATTATATGTGCAGGATTTGTAGAATAATTGGATCATAAAGATCTATTCTGCGCATTTTTATTTTATATTTCTATAAAAAAATTCTATGCAGAACTAGTAGAAACCCCTAACTCTTGATCACATGACAATAATTTTGTCATCACTAAAGATTTTCCTTCGAAGGGTAGCAGGTTCATATTTACCAGCAAAATGATTAGGTGCATTGTAATGAAAATACAATTAATTAGTAATGGAAAACTATTAATTATGTATGATTTAGTCATGAAAACAGGTATAGTAACATGAGGGAGTTTATCGGGTCCGTTTGTTGAAAAACTATACAGTACTATGTATAAGGTTAAGATTATTTTATCACTATATAATGTATATTGAATTTTTTTAGCTTCTTCGTATAATATATTAATATGAAGTTTTAATGATTTGACAAATTCTGAAATGGGACCTGATCTCTTCTAGAGTTAGCATTAGTATTGGCTTTGAGTAACTGAAAGTGGCAGTTGGAATAATACATTGCCAGCAACAAACTTTTATCGATGCTCGAGTATTGCAGTATAGCAAGCGTATTAACCAATAAAATTTCTCCAAGTAAAGATGGTCCAAATAAAGGTGGTTGTCTAATATTATGTCCTAACATATATTTGAAAACCTAACCTTTTGCATATCATCTCTCATACATCAAAAAGGCTGAAGATTTCTCTCAAGAAATACAATTGAAGAACAACAATGGGTCTCAAGTTATTAGTGATTTTGTTACGTTGTTTTTAGTTTAGTTCTTTGCTCATTTACATGTGAATCAAGTCCTAATCTATAAAGGAACCTAGTGTTTTAGTTTGAATCTTTTCTCTAGTGTTTAATCCATAACTAGAGTTAGCTAGGATGGGTTCTTGAAGTCTAGATTGATCTGTAGATTAGTTTAGTTAGCAGCAGAATTGTCGCTTAGTTGAATAGGATTTTCATTATCTTTGTAAGGAGAAAAGGGATTATAGTCCTTTAGATTGCAAGAGCTTGTAATCATTGTTGCTCCTCGAAGATAATGTAACCTGACTAAAATCGTATGAGATAGGTCGTGATTTTTACTCCATTGAGCAAGGAGGTTTTCCACGTAAAACAGTGGTGTTAGTTACTGTCTGTTCTTAGTTTCTGTGACAAGGGACCTGTTCCCTTAATGTAGTCGATACATACATGCCATCATATTAATTTTTTATATTTTAAATTTAAACGTATTCTAACTTTTTTTTTTAAGATTGAAATAAATATTTTACATATATACTTAATATATTTTAACTAGAGGTCTCGTATTCGAGTCAAAATGTGTGATTCGAATTAATCGGAGCTCTATATAAGTTTGAGCTCCGAATATCGAGTGAAAAATTAATCAAAATATATGCATCATAACAAGAGTAGGTACTATGTTGTGTTTGCTGATGTATATTACAATAAAGGAATTCAAATTCAGCCAACAGAGTTGTTGTTCGAGGAAGATACTCTAGCTAGCAAAACCTTCATTGCTCATTATTTTTAATTTACTTAGTAGTATCGTTTATCCTAGAATATTAATTCATCCTATTCAATAAATTTATCTATAAAGTAACTTGTATATATAATATCAAAAATAAAATAAAAAAAGCTAGTCAGATTAAATTATCCATTGATAGCTCATTAATTATTTACCTAAATGCAAAATGTTAAAAAAGTAAAACAAGCTCGCTAGGTTTTTGTTTTTCTTCATATAAAATTATTTTAGCTCCAGATATCAAAAGATTATGTGAACGTGCAAGTATCCATCTCGAGGTCTAAATTGGATCTCAATTCAGAAATATATAAACGTTTTTTTGTCCTTCTTCATATATAAATAACACTAGTATGTATAAAATAATTCTCGATTTTCTATAAGGAATCAGAAATATATCCAATCAGGAGTCGTTTATAAATAAATAAAAAACAGTTTTTACTATTTTACGTTATCTCTCTTTATTAAATTGTACTTTATTTAAGAACAAGACTAAGCTCATTTTTTATTATGAATATTTTAATACTAAGGCTGAAATTATCTATCTATATCTATATTTATTTATTTATATTATATTAAAAGTGTGAAGATCGTAAGAAATGTTGTTTTGAGTTTTTTTACTCTTCATTACAAATCTATTCTATAGATAAAATTATTTTTTCACCTTTTTTCTTTAAATTATTACTTAATTATATTTATAATATAGACTTTTAAAATATATGGAAAGAAGTGATAAAATAAACACCTCTGGCCATGGAAATACTCCTAAGTCTTCCTTATTTACTAAACTTCTACTTCTTCCTTATTTGAATCATGAAAATACTCTACGGTCGCTAAAAAAAATTCTAATTTACCATGGGTTCTAATTAGTGTATATAGGACCTTTATAAATAAATAATTTATCAAAATTAATGAATTATTTATTTTTTTATAAATTCATAATTAAATTTAATTTATCTTTATAAAAAGTATGTTATTACACGATTTAATCATGCGTAAAAACACAGCAAAACTAGTTTAAGAATAAGACTAACCTCATTTTTTTTTTATCAAGAATATTTTAATACTAAGGGGTCGTTTGGTTGGGAACAACTTATCCTAGGATTAGTTATCCTGAGATTAATTATCATGAGATAAGTTATTCGACCATGATATGGAATAACTTATCCCATCACTATGGTATAAATGATGGGATAAATTATCCCAAACTTGCCAATCAAA
>JAPFFP010047528.1:0-32692 GCA_026153255.1 Solanum medicagineum | reverse complement strand
ACATTGTCGGTGAACCACGTTAACTTCTGTGTTCCATCTTGTTATCTTCTTTACGTTTGTACGCATCTGTTCCAACATCATGAGTCACACCGCTTGAAGTGTATCCGAACATGTCCTTTTGATCACATCCCGATGCCCTTTCCAACTCCTCATAAAGGACTTAATACCCATTCATGTGTCTAAAATGCCCAACTCTCTTTTACACTTTGATAAACAAGAAAGCAAACCCTTTTTTCAAGAAAATGAAAACGAAGTTATGGTGTTGATGTTCTATCAAATTATAGCATTGGTGCCTAAAGCAAGGGATTTTGTGAGTTCTCAAAGCGACTTTTTAGTGTTTTAATGTGTTTTTGTGTTAATCTTGCAAAAACGTTAGGTTGGCATTATGTTGAAGAAAAGTTGCAGATTTTGTTTAATCATAAGCCATACATCCCACCTACGAGTCATAGCTAACACTACGAGTCGTAGAGAGGTGTCCTAATAGGAATCAGAGACCAAAAGTTCAAATTTCTACCAAGTGAGGGTCACCACTATGAGCCCAGCCTTCGAGTCATAAGACTGACTCATACAGGTGGACTTGTAGTAAGAGTCAGAGAAACTAAATGCTGCATAAAAAACTAAATACCGAGACTACGAGCTCAACATACGAGTCGTAGACCAAGCAATTACTCATACCAATGGGTCGTACCAGTTCAGTCCAAGATTCTAAGATCCTTATACGAGGCCCCCACTACGATTCGCAGGCCATCCTTTGAGTCGTAACTATGAAATTTATCAAATGCCAGCTGTCTTTTCTGCATAACTTTTAGGGTTGTTTTGTACACACTATAAACAGTTTAAGTTAGGTTATTTTGAGGGAGTTCGACCAGAGACACGACTCCAATATATTTTTGAAACTTTTCTTAAGTTTTAGAGTAGTTTATTTTGTTCTTTCTTTGAAGACTCATTTAAGGAAATTGCAAATCTTGCTTTGTATGCATTGTTGATCAATCAAGCTTATAGGTTTACAATATATGATTCCTATTTCTCTCATTGTTATTGGTGAAATTCTCAATTATATCTTTTAATTGTACTTTTGTGTGCTTTATCTTATCCATGAGTAGCTAAGCACCAATAACTTGGGGTTGTGGGAACAATGGATAGTTGATTTGAAATGACGTGCGTTGTGCACATTAATGATTAGGGTTTTGTACATATTATTTATTTCCCTTCATAATTAATGTTGTTTGGTGGTGGCCAACACCTATCCATGCCTACTATCACGGTCCCGATCAAGGTAGTGATGAATAGGAAAAGGGACATAGATGACAGGATTAGGTTAATTTGTTCCCGTTTAATCAACCAAAGTTGACAAAGGGGAGGTTGACTGGGACAATAGGTAATGGTTAGTTGGCACGCCATGGTAGCCGACCAAGCGCCATGGTGAAATTCGACCTTCACCTTCACAAGAGGTCTGGAAGAGCCTAAGTTACTGTCCTGCATGCAATTCACTAATCATAATTATATTATATAGAGTAATTGAGTCAACGAACAATAGGGAACACAATTCCCAAGTTGTTCCTAAAATTGAGCATTTTTCTCATAATCTAGTTAGCATATATTTTGTGTTGTTTTTGAATCACAACCCCCCCTCCACCACCACCATTTTAGAGATTGTAGTTATAGATACTAGGAATGATTAGTAGTGAAATCCTATAGTGAAGCCCTGTATTCCCTATGGATTCGAACCTAACCTCGGTTAGGTTAATTGCTGATAGCGACCGTCTTCTTATTAGAGCGTGAACATCAGACAACAATTATGGCGCCATTGCAGGGGAATATGGCTTGGTTTTATTTGATATCACTATTAGTTATTTCTAGTGTTAATTTCTAGAGTCTCTTATGTTTTACTTTTTCTGTTTGTTTTTGTTAGTAATTTTAGGAACAGGTTAGCTGGCACTATGGCTGAGGAGAAACTTTACATTGCAACTGATTTGTTGGAAGCCCAAATTTACCTACAGAATTTTAATCGAACATTGAGGGAGGTTCTTGGGACTAGACATCCTATTTGGGAGGCTATGGCTCTCTAAGTTTTCCCCATGACTCTTCGACATGAAGCTGTAGAATGGTGGTCAATCCTCCCACCTGATTTTTGCTCAAACTGGGGAGAGGTACAAAGAGTCTTCCTCAAAAACTTCTATAAGGAGACCAACATGTAAAGGCTACAAAACAACATCAGTAACTTCGAAAAGAGTGCCAGGAGAACCTTTAGTAGTGGCTTGGGAGAGATACAAACAGTGCTTGGCTACAATCAAAACCATGGTCTAACTAATGATGAATGAGCGGCTATCTTCTATCGAACACTAACTTTTGGACTACAAGGGCAGGCTGGCGCATTACTCGAAGAAGAGTGATGGGAGTTCGTAAGGCAGCCATTTAATGAGATAATTGAGACCATGGAGAAGCTATCTGCAGTTGTTAAAGTCTACCAACCCCTTAAGGGGCAAGATGGACCAACCACTAGTGCATTTACGGGAGCCTCTAGTAAAACGAAATGCAAATAGGTTGCACATTTGACGAGGTTACCCTACCAACATTGTGTCACCGATCAACAAACCTGGATAAAGCATCTTCGTGAACAAGTCCTGACCAAGGTGAATGATCAAGGTAACATCGTCAGGGAGATAAAGTTTGACGTCCTCAAATGTAATTACAAAGTGGAACAACGAGCTATATCAATGCAAAGTCTAGGTGATATGATTAAACAGCTCGCTGAGCAACTAGATGCAATTCAAGATAAACAAAGGAAAAGTAGAAGGAGCAGTGATGGAGCCCATGAGGAAGTCTGAGTACTCATGAATGACTGAGTGGAGACACTATGTTAAACTAGGCACTTCTTGGGAGGAAACCAAAGCTTATTTATTGTGTTGTTTTATTTTTAGACATCTAATCATATTCTAATTTATTTGTAAGTTTATAGTGTATTGTGATTGTTGAGACTCTGAACCAGTCGCATTAATTGGTATTTTGGTGTATTTTAAGTGATAGGTTGCAGGAACAAGCCAAGAGCTGAAGAATTGATAAATCATGCTTTGAGGTAGCTTCTACGAGTAGGCCTACAAATTGTAGTTATTGTAGTTAAGGTTATGACTCATAGTCATTTCATGTCGAGAGAAACAGTGATTATCCGAAAGCGGCACCCACACAATGAGCCAACCTTACGATTCGTAGGATCCCTTACGAGTCGTAACTAGGGTTCCTAGTGCTCAGGTATGAAATCAAAATTTTTCTCAGTGTTGGGTCTACTACGAGACCTCGACTACGAGTCGTGTGATAACTTATGACTCGTATCTGTGGAAGTTCAAAGGTCGAGTCGTTGGGAATATGAAGAGCCAAACGTCTTTTGTCTCTTGATATTACTTCAGAAAGTTTTCCTATTCAGTTTATAAGCTTCCCTTTCATTTGTTAATGCATCTTTGAATCTTTCACCCACTAAGATCCCCCAGCAAGCCAAGTGAGCACTAACAAGACTTATCCGATCTTTCTCTTCCTATTAGACCATTCATTCGTCCACCTTATAAGTTCTCTCTGTTAAATTCTATGTATATCTATGAAAAATTTCTTGCTCTATTGAAGATGGAATGGAGTCTTGAGATCATGATTAGTATACCCATGCAAAAGTATTTGTGATACTAAGAAACATGTGTTATGTAATTGTTTATATCTTTGAAAAAGGTAGAGTTGGAATGTTGTTCATGATTGGTGAATTTGTTATCTAATATTATGACCCTGTACATATGTTGCTTATTTTATGGATCATAACGAACCTTGTGTGTGGTAAATATTTTGGGATGGAGGGTAGTGAAGTGTAGTTTCCCATATGCATTGATGTGATAAATGTTAGGTGAGTTTTGAACTGTTAAGGAGGAAGGCATACTTTGTTTTGACACGTTAGGTAATGAATGATACTTATGCTCATTGCTACTCTTCCTATGCTCTTATTATTGTAACTTTTAATGCCTCTTTGAGCTGATTACTGATCTTTGTGGAAAGATGATAGACACCTGATAGACTCTGTTTTCTGCTATGAACATCCACTACGAGTCTTAGGTTTCTATACGAGTCGCAGTGGCCTTTAATAGAAGGGAGCAGTCGTCTAAGGTACCGGAACTCTGTTCATACAAGTATCACGTACGATTGTAACACCTGTTACGAGTGGCTATGGTGGTTCGTGACCCAGATATGAATTTTCAAAGCATCATTGAGACAAGATACGAGTGAAGACTACGACTCATAGGTAACCCTACGAGTCGTACCAATATCCTGAATCTGCAACCCTGAAACGAGTTTAGTCTCTTTGCTTAAGATGTCTTATTGTTAATTATGTGATTCACTTGTGTATTGGTGCCAGTACGGTACTTAAAATTTGGTTTATAATGGTTTTTCAAGGACAATGTTTCCAAGAGGGCGAAGGGTGGTTGCCCCAACCCCAGGATACCAACCGACGGTTGATACATCTGAGGATGAGCCGTCAACTGAAGAAATAGTTATGCACCCTGATCCTGAGGCTAGCGTGCCCTTAACACAAGCATAATCACTTGTGTTACTGATGAGGTAAGGATGGAGGTATTTGCTAGAGGATTAGTTGCCGAGAGAGCACGAGCAGTGGAGGGAAGGATCAATGCATTTTAGGCAAAAGTTTATATGAAGCTCACGGGAGCTAGGCCTGCTGACGTGAGTGCATTTATTGAGGAGCTGGCCAACTTCAACGCCAATTTTATAACAGCTGCTGGCAGTCTCCATTCCAGCGCCAGAAGTAGCGTAGAGAGGTGACAAGGTTGTTGATTGGCTCGCCGACTGTCCAGACACCCGGGAGAAGAGTCCCCTTGAGCATGCTGACCTGGAGTTGTCCCCAAAGAAGCCGACACAAGAGGATGATTCCATATATGCTAAGGTGGTGCAAGAGTCGATTATGTTGGGGATTATGTAGAGAAAGAGAGCACAACACACTCTACCTGGAGAGGCTACTTTCGGCACTACAACATAGGAGGAGAGACAGGCTCAGTATCCCACTGGTCAGACCGAGTTTGGTCCATGAGCACCAATACGTTTGACTTCTTTTGTCCCTAGTTTTATCTTGACATTTTGGATGATTTGTTCTCCTTTTAGATAATCTTCTTTTTATGTGGTTTTTGGTTGTGTTTTATTTATGTTTATGTCGGATGTTATTTTTACTTTTACTCTAAACGTTTATTTTTTTTTTTTAAAAAATATATATATATATATATATATATATATATATATATATATATATATGTTATAAAGTTTTGTTATTGTTTTATCTTTACGTCGAGGAAAAGTATCATCTTTTGGTGGGGTGGTAAAAGTTATGGATTAAGGTAAAGTCATAACTTCCCCTATTTTTGATCCCAAGGTTTTTTTTATTGTGCTTCTTTTTCCTTGTGAATGTTTAATTTTTTGTTGAACCGCCATGTCTTAGTAAGTATAGATAATTCGTAAATGCATAATAATGATGTCTTTTTGCATATATATAGTTCTTAGATTTTCTTTAAACTTTTGATGCAAAATTGGGTACCCTCAAAATTCTTGAGGTTGTGATTATTGATGCATTCATACATTTTTGGAGTATATGGCAATGTTTGTTGTGATATTATGAAGGTAAGCTGAGACTGAAAGCATGACCTGTGAGTCTATACTTGATTTTTGATGTAAATGCCATGTGTGCTGTGAGCTTATTTTGATGTATTCATGTATCATTGTATGGACTCAGAACATGCCCTAGTACTCTAAGATTGGTTTGGTGAACTTGTTGATTTGGAAGTGATCTTAGGCCTTTGTTCCGATAGTAAGCCCACTTTTCCCTAAATGACCGACTAAATGAACTAGTGAATCCCTTGTTCCAAATGTTTTTGCTTCTCATGTACTCCTAGTCTTTTCTCTTGACACCTTGCTAACCTCACCTACTTTGATGAAATACCCTGATATTAGCCCTGATCTATCCTTGAACATGTGAACCTTGATTAAGGCTGAAAGCCTTAGTTGAGGGTGGTTGCATTGGTGGCCCTAGTTTGAGGCACAGATATTGTGTACTTCACTTTAGGCTAAAGTTGAGGGTGACATTTAGTGTGGTAAAGTAACAAAAATGAGGTAGTTAGTTGAGGTGAACAGAAAGAAAATGAATAATCATGAGCCCGTGAAGAAATAGAAAAAAAAAGTGTCTTGAGTTGAAAAGATTAGCAAAAATGAGCTCAAAATGAAGGCACAAATGAAAAGTGAAAGAATAGACCCGGGAAAAGCTTAAAAAGGGGGAAATAAGGGAGGAGTTGGTGAAAGGATTGGAGTATGAAAGCAAAAAGTGTTGGTAAACATGGTTCAAGGATAGCTTTAAGTCACAATTTGCCCAAAATACCATACCGAAGCCCTTGAGCCCAAGTTAGAAGACAATAAGTCCTAAAGTGATCCCAATCCACTTTTGAACTAAATCGAAAAATGAGTATAGGGGCAAGCATATGGTGTTAGTCATTGTGCATGAATTTCAATTGTGAGAGTGAGAATGCTTCCTCAGTCCCTAATTTCTGATTATGCTTGAGTGAGTGTAAGGGACTTCTTTCTAGTAAGGGCATTTCCGCTACTTGATTAGCATATGACTATGTCAGTGATTGTGGAAGGTTGATGCTCCTTATCTTATCATGGTTGGATTGCCAGGTATCCTATTATATTCTTATTTGCTAAATAGTTTTACAATCCTTTTTTGAAATTGATAGTTGGGTACCTGAATTAGAGAAGTTGATACGTCTGCCATTAGTCTAGTTGCTATGTATTTCTCTTTGTCTATGTAGATTGAGTCGTCACTTGAGGATAAGCAACAATTCTAAGTTGAGGATGTTGATGTTCTTTCAAATTATAGCACATTTAGTGCCTAAAGCAAGGGTATTTGTGTGAGTTCTGAAAGAGACTTTTTAGTGTGTTTGATGTGTTTTTGTGTTAATCATGGAGAAAAGTTAGGTTGGCATAATTTTGAAGAAAAATTGAAGATTTTACTGAAGCATAGGCCGTACAGCCCACGTACGAGTCGTAGGGAGGTGTCGTAGCAAGAATCAGAGACCAAAAGTTTAGAAATCAGCCAAGTGAGGGTCACTACTATGAGCCCAACCTATGAATCATAAACACACTACTACTCGTATAGGTAGACTCGTAGCATGAATCTGAGAACCAAAATGTTAGACAAAAAACTGAAGACGAAGACTACGATATCAACATACGAGTCATAGCCCAAGCAATGAATCGTACCTATAGGTCATACCAGTTCAATCCCATAAGCCAAGACCTTGAAACGAGACCTCGACTACGACTCATAGGCCATCTTACGAGTTGTAACTGCGAAATTTATCAGATGCTAGCTTTCTTTTCTGTATAAAATTTAGGGTTATTTTATACACATTGTAAAAAGTTTAAGTTATGTTATTTTGAGGAATTTCGACCAGAAACACGAATCCATGAAATTTTTGAAGCTTTTCTTAGGTTTTATTGTAGTTTATTTTGTTTTTTCTTTGAAGACTCATTTTGGGAAATTGCAAATCTTGTTTTGTACGCATTCGATCAATCAAGCTTGTGGGTTTGCAACTTGTGGTGCCTATTTCTCTCATTGTTATTGGTGAAACTCTCAACTATGTCTCTTAATTGCATTTTCGTATGTTTTATCTTAGCCATAAGTAGCTAAGCACCCACAACTTAGGGTTATGGGAACCATGGATAGTTGACTTGAAATGACCTAGGTTTTGTGCATATTTATGATTATGGTTTCGTATATATTATTTATTTCCCTACATAATTAATGTTGTTTGGTGGTGCCCAACACCAAACCTTGCCTACTATCACGATCCCGATCAACGTAGTGACGAATAGAAAAAGGGAAATGGATAACAAGATTCGGTTAATGTGTTCCCGTCTAACCGACCAAACCTGACCAAGGGGAGGTTGACTGGGACAATTGGTAATGTTAGTTGGCACGCCATGGTAGCCGACCAAGTGCCATGGTGAAATTCGACCTTCACATTTAGAAGAGGGCTGGAAGAACCAATGTTACTATCCTACATGCAATTCACTAATCACAATTATGTTATCTAGGGTAATTGAGTCAACGAACCATGGGGAACGCAATTCCCAAGTTGTTCCCAAAATTGAGCATTTTTCCTTTAATCTAGGTAGCATTTATTTTATGTTGTTTTTCGATATCAAAACACCCCCCCTTTTTAGAAGTTGTATTTATAGATACTAGGAAAGATTGGTACTGAAATCCTATATTCAAGCCCTGTATTCCTTGTTGATTCGACCCTGACCTCGATTAGGTTAATTACTGATAGCGATCGCTTTCTTATTGTAGTTTGAACATCACCATCTCTACTATGTTACATATGTAAATGCCACTACACCATCTCCACTGTAGGATCTATCATAGGGGGAACTTTCTTCTTCACCCTTTGCCAATAACTAATGACCACCACCGGCCACCAGTGGTATACCAACTTGTTTTTCCCCGTCTCCCTCTACAGACCTTCCCTACTCTTAGCCTAGCTCTTTGTTGACTGTGTCTAAACCCTACTGCACGGATGTCAATCTTCCTATCCCAAACCCTACTCCCTCTCATCAATATCTGATTGATGAGCCTTTGCCTTCATCCTGCTTTTCAGACACACCTCCTGTTCAGGTTATGTACCCTAACCCTAACCTTCCTTTGTCGCCTACCCATGTGTCCTCTCCTCCTACCACTGCTCTTACCCCTACTTTGCCTACTCTAGTATAAGAGCATTCGAAGTCGCAAGATGATATTCCCCTAGCACAAGTCCATAAAGTTCTCCTTTCGCGCTAGGCCCTTTCATCCTCTTCTCCAAATCCCGCTGCTCCTCGCGCTCGTGGTCCCATCACCAGGAGCAAGAGGAACATGTTTGACTCGGATAGGCCATCCTCCAGTCGTAAGAGGGCTTGTAATGATAAGTCTTCGGTCTCTCGTTCTTCTCTGGTTCATGTTTCTTCCTCTCCCAAAAGGGACTCCTTTACCTCGTTCATCCTCTGTCCCTCCTGCTCCACCCTTCTTGAAAAAACATGTGGAGAACTTCAATTTCATAGGGAAGGACCTTTACTTTAGTTCCAAGGTTGTTCTACAGGGTAGGACTATCAAGTCTGAGGTTCCCACCTATTTAATGGTTGAACAATTGTGTGCGAAACTGGTATCTTAGGGATGGATTAATTTGTTCTTTGATATTGAGACCCCTGTGTTTGAGGTTGAGGTTGTGTAGTTTTCTGAGAATTTGGTGATAGTGGATAGGGATTTGGCTACCTCACTGGTTTATGGTGTGGTATTGTTTTTGACATGGTCAAGTTGGGTGAGATTCTAGATATTCCTTCAGTTGGGCTGGTTGAATACATCTGGAAAGAGGATATTGGCTATGTTCTGACCTCCAAATTCACCAATCGGAGGTTCACTGATGTTCCTTGCAAGGTGTACAAGGTGAAGAAGTGACCATTTATAAAGTTATTATTCAAGGTGGTGCACAAAGGGGTGTTACCAAGGGTAAGCATAGGCATGAGGCCACTTTTCGTGACATAGGGATCACTCATGCCATCGACCTGTAGGAACCTATGGACTAGCGTACTCTAATCATTCACCAGATGGAGCGTATTATTGATCCAGAACATGGTCCATCAACTTGCCAATGGAAAATTGTTGACCCATGTCTTCAAGGCATTTCAGGTTCCACTTGGGGTAAAGAGGGCTTTGACCAAAGAGGATATGATTGATCGCAACACTGCCATTGAGTTTAAGTGTGCTTTTCCTGCCATTGTTGTTGCTTCACCTGCTCCTCCAAAGTCTGCTGGGACGGTCACTCAAATTTTGGTGGAACATAGGGTGGCTCAAGCTGAAAAGCCTCTCCTTCAGGCCCAGGTTGAAGAAGTTCAGGATCAGCTAGCGAACTCTCAAACTTAAGTGGTTGTTCTCAATGATCGGCTTCTCCAACAGCAGGTGGATCATAAAAAGCAAGTGGATTCTCTTCTTAGGTTGGTAGGAGCAGGCCCCTTTTCTCCTAACCCTTAGTGCTCCCCGTCCTCTGTTAGCCCTATTTGTTTTTGTTGATGCTTTGTGTGGGCACTGGTGCTTGCTTGTTTTTTTTGGATGATGATTGCTTATTCTTATCTTTCTCTTTGCTATGCTTTGTGCTTATGTGGATGGCTAATATCATCAGTTTTAATGTGTTGTGCCTGGTGCTATTCTTGTGTTTGTGTATCTATGTTCTTGTTTGTTATCGTTATTTTTGTGTTAATGTTTATTATCTTTTTAAGATATCAAAAGCGAGAAGCTTATGTAGGAATACTGCATGTGCGTGCACACAGGTTTGCCATCATCAGAAAGGGGGAATTTGTTAGGATTATTGCATCTATGCCTATTGTCACGACCCAAGCTAGGGCCTAGATATGACATGATGAATGGGAACACGAAGGGACCCCAAACAAGCCTCTTAGCATATCAATGACACATCCTTGGTTGTGGAAGCAAAATAAACAACAAGAGATATAATCAAAAGGGAAGTGATACTAACGGAAGTCTTTGATAATCATTAAAGCATAAAAGAGTCAAGCTCATAGCATAAGTACATCATAATATCAAACAACATCTCTAACATGGAATGGAGAAGGGAGCCAAGACACTTTTTGGGCTCACCCTCATAATAACAAGTGTTCAATATAATGAAGTCTCAAAGTATCAAGAGTAATGTAGATAGTGTCTTCTGAAACGCCCCAACAAATGCCCAAAAATGTGCCTCATAAATGCCTATAGCCGTAATTTTCTTATATCACAAAATCAGTACGTTATATCGAAAATCCAACTTCATATTCTTGATCAAGGGAAATACAGAGTGACAGATGGGTCAAACCCTGACTTTAGGGCATTCATAGCAAAATTTGATTTTCCCAAGTTTGCACAAAACAGTGGCAGTCCGCGTTGGCGCCGCGACACGTAGTAGTCACGAAGCAGTGTATTTTGCTGCTAGTTTTCTTATTTCAGTCCAAGGCGTTAGGCCTTTGTCCTAATCCTTCCTATGCGTAAAAACACCTATACTTAGTTATTTTTCAATACCATATCATTCAATACATTCCCCAAAACCCTCTAAAACACTAAACCAAATATTTCACCCTACTTCAAGTGTCACAAACTCACTTCCGGATCTTAAGGAATTCATTCAAGCTTCAAGTTCTCATTCAAATCATCATCAAGGAAATCTCCAAAGTTGAGGTATATGAGTTTCAACCGTTAGGTCCTGTCACCCATGGCGCCCAACCTCCTTTTTCATGTAAATTGCATGTTTTCAAGTTTATTATTCGTGGGTATCTTCCATTATGAAATTTGAATATTAACTATGTTGGGTTGCATAAATTGTGATTCTTCAAGCATGTTTTTGAGCTGAGAATCTATGATCTATTATGAGATTCGATGAAGGGTTTAAATATATATTGTACGATGGTGTTACCGAGTGTTGGTTGGTTGATTTACATTAAGTTTTCCAATATGATTTCACTCTTGAATAGCATGATTTTGAACTAGCTTTACACACAAGCCAAGTGTTTGATATAATATCCAGTTTAGGGTTCTCGAGTTATTAATGATCTATTGCATGGCCCATAAGTCATGTGGCTTTATGACGATGAAAGTAATGTATTTATGTGTTGACTTCATGAAAAGTACTTATAGTGTTGCAAGTTGACCACACCTTTTTGAGGGGGTGTTATGCCTCAACTACCATGATGGAGGTGCTATGTCCATCTACCAGTTAAGGGGTATGTACCTTGACCACTATGATGGAGGGTTCTATGTCCATCTACTAGTTAAGGGTTATATACCTTGACCACTATATGGGAGTGTTATGCCCATCTAGCATGTTGAGGGATATATACCTTGACCACTATGATGGGGATGTTATTCTCATCTACCATGTTAAGGGGTATATATGTTGACCACTTTGATGGGGGTGTATACCCTTCTACCAATTGAGGGGTAGATACCTCAATCATCTTCCAAGAGGATGGTAGGCCTTGGATTCCAAGTACTAGTTGCTTGGTCTATGATGATGGTCTCTTCCTACAGATGTATTATGTTCTATGTAAGCATGTTTTACTTCAAGCATTGATCATGCATGCCATGTTGCTAATATACTATCTCTTGGTTATGATTATGTCTTTTGATTAAGTTGCCTATCTCTGGTCGAATTGCATCCGACATACTTAGTACATTCAAACGTATTAAACACATACTCTATGCCTACATGATATTACCATGTAGGAACTGGAGCCCCTCACGATCATCCTCCCTATGGCTAGTTGACTATTTTCCAAGTAAGTTATTGGTGAGTCCTCAAGTTCAGGGACACTAGCTTTGCACTCTTACTTTTGCTCTTTCCTTAGGTTGTACTTTTATACTAAAAGGCTGAGCCAAGAAAGTGTCTTGGCCCCCGCCCAATCTATGCTAGAGATGTTGTTTGACAAATTATGTAATTATGATTAAGCTTGACTCTTTTGATAATCTATACTATTAAAGATTTCTCTTATTTCCTCTATCCTTATTTCCATTTATTATTATTTTTTAATTGCTTCCATGACAAAGGATGTGTAAATGATATGCTAAGAGGTTTGTTTGGGGTCCCCTTTGGGTTCCCATTCTCCATGTCACATCTAGGCCCTAGGCTTGGGTAATGACAAACATGGTATCATAGCACTAGGTTGTTAATGGACCTCGGCATCCAATACACTGCATCGATTAGAGTCTTATACATGGTTGTGAAGTATCACCACAACTATGAGTAAGAGGCTATGAGGCGTTTAGGAAATGTTTCCCTCTTTCTTAATCTATGAAGTGCTATAGAAGTTAAGGTAAGGCTTTCCCCTAAAAAATGTTCCTTGTTATGCTAGATCATGCCTAACCCAAGAGGAAGAAGAGCTTGTATACCCGAAAAACAACCGGCTCGTGAACAGTTTTGGGATGCTATTGCCATGTTATCATAAGATATTACTAATAAAATCAACCAAGGGTTCAAAGTCTCTCATGCTACTACTTTGGCATCTAGGGTAAGGGACTTCATAAGCATGAACCTGTCGGAGTTCCATGGGTCTAAAGTGGCTGAGGACCCTCAAGAATTTATCGATGAGGTGCATAAAGTGTTGTCTATCATGGATGTTAGAGCGGAAGAGAAAGCAGAAGCAGCCTATCAACTCAAGAGGGTGGCCCAAATATGCTTTACTCAATGGAAGGAGGAGAAGAGGACCAACAATGTGATCCTTTGGGAGGAGTTTAAGGCGGCATTTCACGACTAGTTCTTCCCTCTTGAGCTAAGGCAGGCCAAAATGATTCAATTCATGAATTCGAAGAAAGGGTCCATGAGTGTGAGGGAGTATGCCTTCATGTTCAACAAACACTCCAAATATGCTCCACAATTGGTGGCCGAGCCAAGGTCTAGGATGAACATTTTTTTGATGGGGGTGTCCGACTTGATAAATGAAGAATGTCATGCTGCCATGTTGATAGGTGATATGGACTTTTCCTGCATCCTGACTTATGCCAAACAATTAGAGGGGGAGAAGTTAAGAAAGAGAAGGGGTAATGAGGCCAAGAGGGCCCATTTTGAGGGTACATTCCAAAGTCCCAAGGGTAGCCGGTTCCATCAAGGCCAAGGTTATTCCTATGGTCCTACTAGAAGGTTTGCTAATTACAACCCAACGGTCCAAGGTGGTGGTCGTGTGGTGCCTAATTCCAAGTGTCCAAGATGCGGTAGAGGCCATGGTGGACTATGTTGAACAATGCCAATACTTATTATAGGTGTGGTGAAGTGGGTCTTAAGGTGATTGATTGTCTATGTGCACAACAAAAGGGTAGAGATGGTCGTCCACAAAGTCGAGGTACAAATGTGATTCTTATGAGAATCGGAGGTCATCAAGGTGGTGCCCCAAGCAACAATAAGTTCTATGCTCTTCAAGGGAGGCAAGAGGTTGATGAGATGATCGATGTTGTCACCGGTATGTTAAAAGTCATTGTTTTTGATGTTTATGCATTGATAGACCCGAGTGGTACAATTTCTTTTGTTACTCCTTTTGTTGTCAAAAAGTTTCATGTTGAACCCGAATTATTTTTTGAGCCTTATGAGGCATCTATCCTTTGGTGCATCCATTGTTGCTAGAAGGGTTTACAGAAATTGTCCCATTTTCATTTTGCATAAATGTTGCCTTGTGATTTTGTTGAGTTGGAAATGGTGGATTTTGATGTCATTCTTGGGATGGATTGGTTGCATGAATATTATGTCTCATGTCAAATTCCAATTCCCTAATGAACCCATCCTTGAGTAGGAGAGGCATGATGTGGTGGCAAGTGTAGGTTTATTTCATGTGTTAAAGCCCGAAAGTTGATTTTTAAAGGGTGTCTCTATCTTCTTGTGAGGGTTAGGGTTGTTGAGCCTAAAGTCTTTCCTATAGAGTCTGTCCCGGTGGTGAATGAGTTCCTTGATGTCTTTCCTAATGAGCTTCTCGGTATTCCTCCCAAAAGGAAAATTTATTTTTGTATAGACCTCCTTCCCGATACTCAACCCATTTCTACTCCCCCTTACCATATAGTTGAAGGAGTTGAAGGAGCAATTGAGGGATTTGTTAGATAAGGCTTTTATTAGGTCGTGCCAGTGTTGTTTTTGAAAAAGAAGGATGGTTCTCTTAGAATGTGTATTGATTACAGGCAACTTAATAGAGTCACCATCAAGAATAAGTACCCGCTACAAGGATTGATGATATTTTTGAACAAACTTCAAAAGGCTAGCCACTTCTCTAACACTGATCTTTGGTTCAGGTATCACCAAGTGAAAGTGAGGGAGTGTGACATCCTCAAGATGGCCTTCCGGACTCGATATGGGCATTGTGAATTCGTGGTTATGCCTTTTGGGTTAAACAATGCACCAGCTATCTTCAAGGATCTTATGAATTGGGTCTTTAAACCCTACCTTTAATTTTTTTTCTGGTGGTATTTATTGATGATATCATCATCTATTCCGATAGTTAGGGAGAGCATGTGGAATACATGAGGGTGGTGCTATAAATCTTAAGGGAGGAGAAATTGTATAACAAATATGAGAAGTGTGAGTTTTGGGTGAAACAGGTTGCCTTCCTAGGTCATGTGTGTTACGTGATGATAATAAGGTGGATCCTAAAAAGACAGAGGTATTTATAAATTGGCCTGGACCTTTTACTTCATCGTACATTAGAAGTTTCTTCGACTTATCGGGTTATTAGTAGAGGTTTGTCAATGGGTTATCTTCTATTACTTCTACCATGACTAAATTGACCCAACAGAAGAAAAAGTTTGTGTGGACCGATGAGTGTGAAAAGGGTTCAAAACTTTGTAGGATAAGCATGTCTCCACTCCTATCTTGTCTCTAGTAGAATGGTTGGAGGGGTTTGTTGTATATTGTGATGCCTCACGAATTGGTTTGGGTTGTGTTTTGATACAAAATGGTAAGGTGATAGCTTATGCCTCTAGACAACTTAAGGTGTATGAAAAGAATTATCCTACGCATGATCTTGAATTGGCCGCCATGGTATTTTCTTTAAAAATTTGGCGTCATTACTTGTATAGTGTTCATGTTGATGTGTTTACCGATCATAAGAGTCTCCAATATTTTTTCACCCAAAACGATCTCAACTTGAGACAAAAAAGGTGGTTAGAGCTTCTTAAGAATTATGATATGAGTGTACATTATCATTACGGTAAGGCTAATGTTGTGGCCGATGCTTTGAGTAGGGTGTCTATGGGTAGCCTAGCACATGTTGATGGTGGTGAAAATGAAGTGGCTAGGAACGTTCATCAGTTGCCTAGATTGGGAGTTAGGTTGGAGAAGGTTGATAATGGTGGTATTGTGGTTGATGATGGCTCAAAATCTTCATTGATTGAGGAGGTGAAGGCAAAGCTAGATCTTGACCCCGCCCTATTAGAATTGAAGGCCTTGGTGAGAGATGGCAAGGTGGAAGTTTTCTCCCATGGGGGAGATGGTACCCTAAGGTACCAAGGTAGGTTGAGTGTTCAAAGGTGGATGACTTGAAAGAAAAGATTTTAGATGAGGCTCATAATTCTTCCTATTCTATTCACCCCAGTTCTACCAAGATGTATAGCGATGTGAGGGAAGTGTTTTGGTGGGGTGACATGAAGAGAGATATTGCTAAGTTTGTATACGGTTGCCATAATTGCTAACAAGTCAAAGCCGAACATCAATGGTCGGGTGGCCTAGCCCAAGATATAGAGATTCCTACTTGGAAATGGGAGGAAATCAACATGGATTTTGTGGTTGGGTTGACTAAGACTAAAAAGCATTTTGACTCAATTTAGGTTGTGGTTGATAAAATGACAAAGTCGGCTCATTTCCTACCGATTAAGACTGCTTATGGTGCCGACGATTATGCTAGATTATATATTCATGAGTTGGTTAGATTGCATGGGTTGCCTTTTTCTATCATATCGGATCACGGGGCTCAATTCACTTCTCACTTTTGGAGGTCCTTCCAAAGAGGTCTTGGTACCAAGGTAAAGATTAGTACAACCATGCACCATCAAACGGAAGGGTAAGAAAAAAGAACTATCCAAACTCTTGAGGATTTGCTTAGAACTTGTGTTTGGAGTTTAAGGGTACTTGGGATGATCATCTTCCATTCATTGAGTTTGCTTACAACAATAGCTATCATTCTACCATTAGCATGGCTCCTTTTGAGACTCTCTACGACGTTCTAGGTCCCTTGTTGGAGTGTTTGAGGTAGGGAAGATGGTTTGTTAAGCTCGGATTTGGTTACGGAGGCCATGGACCATGAAACGACCCTAAAAAGTGCCGAAAAAGTGCCTGAAATCGTAATTTCCATATAATTCAAAATCAATGCGTGATATCAAAAATCTGACTTCATATTCTGGATAAAGGGGTCAAATTGAGTGGGAAATAGGTCTAACCCTGATTTTAGAGCAAACAAATCACAATTTCATTTTCCTAAAAAAAAATTTCCAATGAGCTCTGCACGCTCCTGGCGCTATGCGACCAGGGCGCACAGATGTGTATTTTGTTAACTGCTTTGCTTGTTCGGTCCAAGGCTTCATAGTATTGGCACTAAGTCCTCCCAAACATGAAAATACCTGCATTTACCCATATTTTACCCTCATATCATTAAAGACATTCCCAAATACTCTCAAACACTTAGACAAATATTTCACTCTAGATTTCAAGTCCCAAAACTCATCCAGATCTTAAGGTTCTCATTCAAGTTTCAAATCTCCATTTCCAATCATCATCAAGTTATTCTCCAAAGCCAAGGTATATGAGTTTCATTTATGGTTTCCTTTAACTCATGATGCCCAAGCTTTCTTTTACCTTAAATTGCATGATTTAAATTTAATTTACTCATGGTCATGCTTATTATGAATTTCACTGCACTTCATGTTGGGGTCTCATGAAATTATGATGGTTTTAGCATGTTTTGAGATATGAATCTAAGCTCTGTTATGAGATTTGATGAAGCGTTTCGATGTATATTGCTTGACGGTGTTACCAAGTATCTATTGATTGCTTTACATTGAATTTTCTAGCATGATTCTACTCTTGAATTGCATGGTTTTACACTAGCACTACACACCTGCCATGTGTTTGATAAAATGTCCGGGTAATGTATTTTGAGGGATTGAAGGTCCAATGCATACCTTATGAGTTGAATGACTTTATGATGATGAAAGAAATGTATGTATATTATATTCTCCTATATAGTGTTGAAAAGTGACTATGCCTTACTCGGGGGGTTAAGAGCCCTGGTCACCATGTCAAGGGGTTTATACCTTGATACTAATCAAGGGGTTGTGCCTTGATAATCCGGTTGAGGAGTTAGTACCTCAATCACCAGGGGTGGTAGGGTGTAACTATCCACCAACCAATCAAGGGGTTTGTTCCTTGCTAACAAAGTTAAGGGGTTAGTTCCTCAATCACCAGGGGTGATAGGGTGTGATGATCCACCAACAAACCATAGGGGTTTGACCTTGATAATCTAGGATTTTTATGATAATGGTCTCTTCTTATACATGTATTATATTATATGTGAGCATCTTTTACTTAAGCATTGATCACACATGCCATATTGTTATTATGCTATCTATTGCGTACTATTATGCATTTTGATTATGATGCCTATCTCTTGCTATATTGCATCCGATATACTTAGTACATTAAAACGTACTAATGCATACTCTATGTCTGCGTGGTGTTACCATGTAGGAACTGAAGCCCCACTTAATCATCCACTCCACATGGCTAGTCCGACTTCTCTCAATCTAGTCCGTGAGTCCTCCATTTCAGGGACTACATCTATTTTCTTATGCTATGTATTACAACTCTCTTTCCTTATTGTATATTTGACTATGAGGGTGAGCCCGGTTGCTTGTTTTGGCCCCCGCTACATCCTATGGTAAGAGGTGTTGGTGGAATGTTATGTATAATACCATGAGCCTTGACTCTCTCTTGACTCTTGATATTTATGATAAGAAAGTTATCCCTTAGCCCCGGTTATCCCTACTTACTATCTCTTGTCGTACTTTATTGCTTCCGTGACAAAGGATGTCGAATGATATGTTAAGAGGCTTGCTTGGGGTTCCTTCGGGTTCGCCATGCACCTTCTTATGTCTAGACCCTGGGCTTGGATTGTGACAAACATAGTAGTATAGCACTAGGTTGTTAATGGTCCTCGATATCCAACACACCGCGTCAATTAGAGTCTTATTCATGATTGTGTTGTGCACCACAACTTTGAGTAAAAGGCTATGCGATATTTTAGGAAATGTGTCCCTTCTTCTTACTCTATGTCGTGCTATAGAAGTTACCGTAAGGTTTCCCCCACACCCAATAATTTTTCTTTGCTATGCTAGATCATACCTAACACAAGAGGAAGAAGAGCCCGCACACTCGAGGGATAATCGACTCATGGTTAGCTCGGGATGCTCTCACTTTTCTTGCACAAGTTGTGGCTAATCAAGCCAATCAAGGGGCCCAAGCCCCTCATGCTCCTACACCGGCGTCTCAGCTGAGAGACTTCATGAGGATGAATCCCCCAAAATTCTATGGGTCAAAGAAAGATGACGACCCTCAAAAGTTCATTGATGAGGTCTATAAGGTACTGACTATCATGGATGTTAGGTCGAAAGAGAAGGCAAAGTTGGCAACCCACCAACTTAAGGGGGGGTACAAATATAGTTTAATCAATGGAACGAGGAGAGGAAATCAACAATGTGGGAGTAGTTCAGGTGGCTTTTCTTTGTCGATTCTTCCCTCTTGAATTTAGGGAGGCCATAATGGTGGAATTTATGAATTTGAGACAAGGGTCTATGAGTCTGGTGGAGTATGTCCTCAAGTTCAATCAACTCACTAAATATGCTCCCCATTTGGTTGCCGACCTAAGGTCTAAAATGAACAAGTTTGTGATAGGTGTTTCCAATTTGGTGAGTGAGGAATGTCGGTCCTTTATGTTGATTAGTGATATTGATTGATCCCGTTCGATGACCTATGCTGAGCAAATAGAGGAGAAATGTTGAGGGATATAAGGAGTAATAAGGCCAAGAGGGCCCACTTTGATGGTAGGTTCCAAAGTCAAAAGGGTGGCCGGTTCAATGAAGGCCAAGAGTCTTCTAATGCTTCTAATAGGGGATTTTCCAATGACTTCCAAAGGGCCCAAGGTATTTGTGGTATAAAACCTAATAATATGTGTCCAAAATATGGTAGGGGCCATTGGGGCCCATGTTTGAGAGACACTAATGCATGGTATGGTGTAGAGAAGTTGATCACAAAAAGATAGATTGTCCTCATAACCGCAACCAAAGTAAGGAGGTCCATCCACTAGGTGTAAATGGGTTCCTTAGGGAAGAGGTGGTCAACAAGGTGGTGCCCCAAGGCACAATAAGGTTTATGCTTTGCATGGGAGGCATGTTGTAGATGAGATGTCCGACGTTGTTATTGGTATGTTAAAAGTCTTTGATTTTGATGTGTATGCATTGATAGATCCAGGTGCCACTCTTTCTTTGGTTACCCCTTTGGTTGCCAAAACATTTCATGTTAAGCCCAAAATGTTGTGTGAGTCTTATGAGGTGTCTACTTGTATTGGCATATCTATTATTACTAGAAAGGTCTATAGAAATTGTCCCGTTTGCATTTTTCATAAGATTTTGCCTTGTGATCTTGCTGAGTTGAACATGGTTGATTTTGATGTCATTCTTGGGATGGATTGGTTGAATGCGTACTATGTCTCTATTGATTGTAGAACTCATAGGGTCAAATTCCAATTCACAAATGAACGCATCCTTGAGTGGGAGAGTAAAAATGTGGTGGTTTAGGGTAGGTTCATCTCTTGCATGAAAGCCCGTAAGTTGATCTCTAAGGGGTGTCTTCATCTTCTTGTGAGGGTAAGGGATGTGAAGTCTATATTCCTTCCCATAGAGTTTGTTGTGGTGGTAAATAAGTTTCTTGATGTCTTTCCAAATGACCTTCCTGGTGTTCCTCCCAAAAGGGAAATGGACTTTGGTATAGACCATACTTAACCGATTTCTATTTCCCCTTATTGTATGGCCCGATGGAGTTAAAGGAGTTGAAGGAGCAATTGAGCGACTTGTTGGAGACGATTTTTGTTAGGCCTAGCCAATCACCTTGGGGTGCTCTGGTGTTATTTGTAAAGAAGAAGGATGGGTCTCCCAGAATATGTACTGACTACCTACATCTTAATAGGGTCACGATCAAGAATAGGTATCCTCTTCCAAGAAGTGATGATTTGTTTGACCAATTGCAAGGGGCTAGCCACTTCACTAAGATTGATCTTCAATCCGGGTACCACCAAGTGAAGGTAAGGGAGTGTGTTATTCCTAATATGGCCTTCCGGACTAGGTATGAGCATTATGAGTTTGTTGTGATATCCTTTGGGTGGACCAATACAATGACCGTCTTTATAGATCTCATGAATAGGGTCTTTAAACCCTACCTTGATTCATTTTTGTGGTCTTTATTGATGATATTTTGATCTATTCTCAAAGTGAAGAGGAGCATATGGCATTTCAGGGTAGTGTTGCAAAGATTGAGGGAAGAGAAGTTGTATGCCACGTATGAAAAACGTGAATTTATTAGAACATGGCGTAAAGCATTGACCAGGGGAGATATTAGGACCTTCTTGGTCTTAGTGGATTACTATTGAAGGTTTTTGAATAGGTTCTCTTCTATAGCTTCTCCAATGGCCATGTTGAGTCAAAAGAAAGCCAAATTTGTATGGATAGATGAGTGTGAAAAGAGGTTCAAAATATTGAAAGATAAGCTTGTGTTCGCTCCTATATTGTCTCTACTAGAAGGGCTAGAAGGATTTGTTGTGTATTGTGATGCTTCTAGAGTTGTTTTGGGTTGTGTATTGATCAAAATAATCTGGTGATAGCATATGCTTCTAGACTCAAAGTGCAGGAAAAAAACTATCCTATGTATGATCTTGAACTAGCCTCCATGGTATTTGCATTAAAGATGTGGCATCATATTTGTATGGGTGCATGTTGATGTGTTTACCGATTATAAGAGTCTCCAATATGTGTTTACTCAAAAAGATCTCGAGTTGAGGCAAAGAAGGTGGTTAGAACTTCTTAAATATTATGATAAGAGTGTGTATTATCAACATGGTAAGGGTAATGTTATGGTAGTTGCTTTGAGAAGGGTGTCTATGGGTAGCCTAGCTCATGTAGATGGCGATGGTAAAGAGGTGCCTAGGGATGTCCATCGGTTGGCTAGATTTATGGTTAGGTTGGAATAGGGTGATGATGGTGTTGTTGTTGTTGTTGATGGTTTTAAATCTTCATTTGTTGAGGAGGTGAAAGCTAAGCAATATCTTGATCCACCCTTGTTAGAATTAAAGGCATTGGTGCAAGGGGGCTAGGTGGAGGTTTTCTTCCAAGGTGGAGATAGTGTCATTAGTCACCAAGGAAGGTTATAGTGCCTTGTATTGATTGCTTGAGAGAAAAGGTTCTTGATGAGGCTCATGGTTCTTCCTATTCTATGCACCCCAGTTCTATTAAGATGTATAGGGTTTGAGAGAGGTGTATAGGTGGGGAGGTATGAATAAAGGCATTGTCAAACTTTTTTCCAGTTGCCATAGTTTCCAACAAGTCAAAGCCAAACATTTATGGCGCGTAGCCTAACCGAAGACATAGAGATTCCTACTTACAAGAGGGAAGAGATTAATATATATTTTGTGGTTAGTTGCCCAAGCCTAGAAAGGGTTTAGATTCGATTTGGGTTGTGGTTGACTGGATGACAAAATCGACTCACTTTCTACCGGTTAAGACTACATATGTAGCTAAAGATTATGCTACGTTGTACATTCATGACATGGTGAGATTGCATGGGGTTCATTTGTCCATTATATCGGATCATCATACTCAATTTACTTCACACTTTTGGAGGACTTTCCAAAGGGGTCTTGGTACCAAAGTTAAACTTAGTACGACCTTCCACCCTCAAACGGATGGCCATGCCAAAAGAACTATCAAAACTCTTGACAATATACTTAGGGCTTGTATTTTAGAGTTCAAGGGTAGTTGGGATGATCATCTTCCATTGATTGAATTTGCTTATAACAATAATTGTCCTTCTTGCATTGGTATGGCTCCATTTGAGGCCCTCTATAGTAGACATTTTAGATAACTGGTTGGGTAGTTTGAATTTAGAGAGATGGCTTTGTTGGGTCCGAATCTGGTTATAGATGTTATGGAGAGTAGAAGGATGATTAGAGAAAGGTTGAAAAAACCCAAAGTCGCCAAAAGTCTTATGAAGATGTGAGGAGAAGGGATCTTGAATTCAAAGTTGATGATTGGGTTTATTTGAAGGTTTCACCCATAAAGGGTGTGGTTCATTTCAGTAAGAAGGGTAAGTTAAGACCTAGATATGTGGGTCGTTATAGTATGATGTAAGGTGGCCTACGAGTTGGATTTTCCAAGTGAAATGAAATTGGTTCATTCGGTCTTCCATGTGTCCATGTTGAGGAAGTGAGTGGGAGACCCTAATGCTAGCCTCTTGATGTTATGGGAGTAGTTGAAGATAACTTGACATATGAAGAAGTTGCGGTAGAGATCTTGGATCGACAAGTAAAGAGGTTGATGAATAAGGATGTTGCTTCTGTTAAGGTACTTTGGAGGAATCAACAAGTCAAAAGGGCTACAAGCGAGGCCGAAGCGGACATGCAAAAATAATATCCTTAGTTCTTCAATCCTACCAAAGCCTAAGGTACTAATTCTAATCATTCTATATGATTTCATGTCTCATTTTCTAGCTCCTAAGTCATTTGCATGCATTCATGTTTATATTGACAAGGTTCATGGTGACTTTGCACTTATGTTGAGATATTGAAAATGGTGTATTAAGTGTATTGTTGTATTCTTGTTGAGGATGATCTTTTCATAATTACTCTTCTAATATATTTTTCTTTGACATTGGAGGACGAATGTTCCCAAAGGGAAATATTGAAACAACCCCAAAAACTGCTCGAAAATGTCCCTCAGTAGTGATCAGAATCTTAATTTCCATATATCTCAAAATTCATACGTGTTATCGAAAATCCAACATCATATTCTTGATCAAGGGGTCAAATTAAGTGGGGAAGTTGGTCTAAACCTGATTTTGGATATAACTAATCGCAATTTCATTTTTCCAAAACTCAATTTATAGTGAGCTCTGCGCGCTCCAGGTGCGATGCGGCCAGGGCGCACAGATGTGTATTTTGTTGATTGCTTTGCTTGTTCAGTCAGAGGCTTTTTAGTCTTCGGACTATGTCCTCCCATGCGTAAAAATACATATACATAGTTATATTTCATCCTTATATCATTCAAAGACATTCCCCAATACTCTCTCAAACAAAGACAAATATTTCACTCCAAATTTCAAGTCCCAAAACTCATCTGGATCTTAAGGTTCTCATTCAAGCTTCAAGTTTGCATTTCCAATCTTCGTCAAGTTATTCTCCAAGGTATGTGTATTTCTTTCATGGGTTCCTTTCACCCATGATGACCAAGCTTTATTTTACCTAAAATTGAATGATTTAAAGTTTATTTACTCATGGGTCTTACTTATTATGAATTTCACTGCACACTATGTTGGGGTATCAAGAAATTATAATTGTTTTAGCATGTTTTGAGCTTTAAATCTAAGATCTGTTGTGCGATTTGATGAAGTGTTTTTATGTATATTGCTTGAGGGTGTTACCAAGTATCTATTGGTGCTTTTACATTGAATTTTCTAGTATGATTCCAGTCTTAAATTGCATGGTTTTACATTAGGACAACATACCCGTCAAGTGTTTGACAAAATGTCTAAGTAATCTAATTTAAGGGATTGAAGGTCCAATGCATGTATTATGAGTTAAATGACTTTATGATGATGAAAGAAATATATGAATATGATATTATCTAACATAATTTTAGAAAGTTACCATGCCTTACTCGGGGGTTAAGAGCTCAGATAATTATGTCGAGGGGTTTGTACCTTGAAACTAATCAAGGAGTTGTGCCTTGATAAGCAGGTTGAGGAGTTAGTACCTCAATCACCAAGGGTAGTAGTGTGTGATGATCCACCAACCAACTAAAGGGGTTTATGCCTTTGTAACCTATGGGTTTTATGATAATGGTCTCTTCGTACACATGTACTATATTCTATGTGAGCATGTTTTACTTAAGCATTGATCATACATGCCATATTGTTATTATGCCATCTATTGCTTTATATTATGCATATTGATTATGATTTCTATCTCTTCTTGCATTGCATCTTACGTACTTAGTACATTTAAAAGTACTAACGCATAATCTATGCCTACATGATGTTACCATGTAGGAACTGGAGCCCCACTTGATCATCCACTACCATGTGGCTAGTGCGACTTCACTCAAGGTAGTTGTTGAGTCCTCTATTTCATGGAATATGTCTATGTTCTTATGCTATGGATATGACTTTGTTTGTTTATTGTACATTTGACTATGAGGGTGAGCGTGGTTACTTGTCTTGGCCTCTACTAAGAGTCATGGTTAGAGGTGTTGTTAGACATGTTATATATAATGCCATGAGCTTTGACTCTCTCTTGAGTCTTGATGTTTATGATAAGAAAGTTGTCACTTAGCCCCTGTTATCACTACTTACTATCTCTTGTTTTTATTGTTTTCATGACCAAGGATGTGTAATGATATGTTAAGAGGCTTGCTTGGGGTCCCTTCGGGTTCCCGATGTGCTATTTCATGTCTAGGACCTAGGCTTGTGTCGGTGATAGAGAAGGTGAGGTTGATAAGGGAGTGGTTGAAAACAACCCAAAGTCAAGAAAAGTCCTATCCGATGTGAGGAGAAGGGAGCTTGAATTTAAGGTTGGTGATTAGGTCTATTTGAAGGTCTAACCCATGAAGGGTGTGGTTCGTTTTTGTAAAAAGGGTAGATAGAGTCCAAGATTTGTGGGTCCTTATAGATTGTTGAGGAGGATTGGTAAGGTGGCCTATGAGTTGGAGTTGCCCAACGATATGAACATGGTTGATCCAATCTTCAATGAGTCTATGTTGAGGAACTGTGTGGGTGACCCAAGTGCTATTGTACCTCTTGATTTTATGGGTGTTGTTGAAGACAATTTGACTTACGAAGAGGTCCTGGTAGAAATTTTAGATATACAAGTGATGAGGTTGAAGAAAAAGGATGTTGCTTCCATAAAGGTTGTTTGAAGAAACCAACAAGTTGAGAGTGCTACACGAGAAGCCGAGGTGGACATGCAAAGTGATACCCCTATCTCTTACATTCCACTCTAGCCTAAGGTACTAACTCAAATCTCCTAGGTGATTTTAAGTCTTATGCATGAGCCCTTATGTCATTTGCATATATTCATGTTTGTGTTGACAAGTTCATGGTGATTTTGACACTTAAATTGAGATTTTTGAAAATGGTGTTTAAGTGCATTGTTGCATTCTTGTTGGGGCTGATTCCTTCATGATTATGATGTTCACTTTCCAATAACAAAGTGGTCACAGTCAGTAATAAACCTAATCGAAGGTTAGGGTCAAATCCACAGGCAATACGGGGCTTGACTAAGTTGATCCACTAACAATCATTTCAAGTGTCAATCACTATATTCTCTGAAATGGGGGTATTTTGAGATTCAAAATGAAGAACGAAAACAAACACTACGCTAAATATGCAAGAAGACAATCAAATTGAGGGACAACTTGGGAATTGTGTTCCCTATGATTCCTTGACTCAATTACCCTAGACAACATAACCCTAATTTGGAATTCGCATGCAGGGTGGTAACTTAGTTTCTTCCAGCCCTCTTGTGAAGGTGAAGGTCAAATTTCACCATGACGCTTGGTCAACAACCATAGTGTGCCAACTAACCATTACCAATTATCGTAGTCAACCTCGCCTTCGTCAGGTTTGATTGATTAGACCAGAGCACATTAATCAAATCCTATCATTTACTTCCCTTTTCCTATTCATCACTACCTAGGTCGAAATCGTGATAGTAGGTGGGGTTTGGTGTTGGTTACCACCAAACAACAATCAAGACGAAGGGAAATAAACAGTACATGCAAAACCCCAATCAAAGATATGCACAAAGTTTAGGTTATTTCAAGTCAATTACTCATGGTTCCTGCAACCCCAAGTTTTGGGTGCTTAGCTACTTATGGCTACGGCAAAATCACGAACAATGAATGTAAAAGACATAGTTGAGAGTTTACCCAAAATAATGAAGAGCAAAACACCTTCAAGTTGGAAACCATAATCTTTGATTAAAGGAATATAAGTACAATGTGATTTTCCAAACCCCCAAAGTTGGTCATCAAATTAAAAACTGAAATCTACACTAAACCCTAGAAATATACAAGAGAGAATATTCTAAGTGGAATCTCAAAAATATTCAAGTCTTAATGGTCTCCCTTCTAAAACCCTATCATTAAGTATTTATACTATTTACAAATTCACCCTAAAAGTTAAATAGAATAGATAGCTGGCAGCAGGTACGTCGCGTAGATATGACTCGTAGCTAGCCTACGAGTCATTATCGTGGTTTTGTAGCCACCACTTCGTATTTTCAACTTGGCTGCTATGACCCACAATTACGAGTCGTTGCTTCGGCTACGACTCGTTTAATTTTCTCGTAGTCTAGTCCTTCATTTCTTGGTCCAAAATTTTGGCTCATTGTTCCTTGCTACGAACCCCACCCATACGAGTCATAATGAGACCTACAACTTGTAGGGTGGTCTCATATAGCTGACCTTCACTATGCAGCTTCTTAATATTGCTCACTATTTCATGCTACGAGGGTAACTTATGACTTGTAGCTTAGGCTACGACCCATAGGGTGTCTTGGATGTCCTGTACTTCAGTAAAATCTGCAATTTTCTCCCAAAATCATGCCAACCTATATTTTCTGCATAACTAGCACAAAAATATATAAAAACCATAAAAAGTCGCATTAAGAAATTGCAAAATCCCTTGTTTAATGCAGCAAATGTGTTGTATTTTGATAGCACATCAGATTACTCTTCTTATGTATATTTCTTTGACATTTGGGGACAAATGTTCCCAAGAGGAAGATATTTAAACACCCTAAAGGTGGCCGAAAATGTGCCTCGGAAATGCCCATAATCATAATTTCCTTATATCTCAAAATATGTGCTTGATATAAATAATCCGACTACATATTTTTGATCGGGGGTAAAATTGAGTAGAAAATGGGACTAACCCTAATTTTAGAGCAACTGTAGCAAAATTTGTTTTTCCTAAGTTTTCCCAAAACAATGGCAGTGCGCATTCCGTGTCGCAGAGTAATGTATTTTGCTCCCTATTTTCTTATTTCGGTCCAAGGTGTTGGGGTCTTGGGGCTAAGCCTTCCTATGCGTAAAAACACCTATACTTAGTCATTTTTCAATCCCATATCATTCAAGACATTCCCAAAACCCTCTAAAACACTTAGCCAAGTATTTCACCCCATTTCAAGTCTCCCAACTCAATTCCGGAGACAAATATTTCACTCCAGTTCAAGTGTCCCAAACTCACTTTTGGATCTTAAGGAATTCATTCAAACTTCAAGTTCTCATTCACATCTTCATCAAGGAAATCTCGAAAGTTGAGGCATGTGGCCCATGGTGCCCAACCTCTTTTTTCATGTAAATTGCATGTTTTCAAGTTGATTATTTATGGGTATCTTCTATTGTGAAATTTGAATATAAACTATGTTGGAGTTTCATAAATTGTGATTTTTTAAGCATGTTTTGAGCTGTAAATCTTTGATCTATTATGGATTTGATGAAGGATTTAAATGTATATTGCATGATGGTGTTACCAAGTGTTGGTGGGTTGATTTATATTAAGATTTCTCACATGGTTTCACTCTTGAATTGCATGATTTTGAACTACAATTACACACTCGCCAAGTGTTTGATAAAATATCCGGTTTAGGGTTCTTGAGTTATTAGTGATCTATTGCATGGCCTATGAGTAAAGTGACTTTATGATGAAGAAAGTAAGGTATTTATGTGTTGACTTCACGAAAAGTACCTATAGTGTTGCAAGTTGACCACACCTTTTTGAGGGGGTGTTATGCCTCAACCACTACAATGGAGGGTGCTATGTCCATCCATCAGTTAAGGGGTATATACCTTGACCACTATGATGGAGGGTGCTATGTCCATCAACTAGTAAAGGGGTATATACCTTGACAACTATGATGGGGGATGCTATGCTCATCTGCCATGTTGAGGGGTATATACCTTGACCACAATGATGGGGGTGCTATGCCCATCTACCATGTTGAGGGGTATATACCTTGAGCACTTTGATGGGGGGTGATATGTCCATCTACGAACTGAGGGGAAGATACCTAAATCGCCTTCTAAGGGGGTGGAAGGCCTTGCATTCAAAGTACTAGTTGTTTGGTCTATGATGATGGTCTCTTCCTACACATGTATTATGTCCTATATAAGCACGTGTTACTTCAAGCATTGATCATACATACCATGTTGTTAGTATACTATCTTCTGCTTATGATTATGCGTTGTGATTATGTTGCCTATCTTTTATTGCATTGTATCCAACATACTTACACATTCAAACGTACTAACACATACTCTATACGTACATAATTTTCCCATGTAGGAACCAGAGCCCCTAACTATCATCCCTCTTCGTGGCTAGTTGACTATTTTGAAGATAAGCTATTGTTGAGCCCTGAAGCTTGGGGAAAGTAGCTTTGCACTCTTACTTTTGCTATTTCCTTATGTTGCACTTTTATACTAAGCGGGTGAACCCAGAAAGTATCTTGGCCCCGCCGAATCTATGCTAGAGGTGTTGTTGGACAAGTCATGATGTTATGCTTAAGCTCGACTCTTTTGATGATCTATACTACTAAAGATTTCCCTTAGTTTCTCTATCCTTATTTCTATTCTCTAATTGTTGTTTAATTGTCTCCGCGACCAAGAATGTCTAAATAATCTGCTAAGAGGCTTGTTTGGGGGCCCCTTTGGGTTCCCATACGTTGTGTCATGTCTAGGCCCTAGGCTTGGATAGGGACATCCTTGAACTTGAGGACTTACCAATGCTTATTTCCGAAGTACCGAACTAGCAACATGGAGGATGATCAAAAGGACCTCAGGTCCGTACATGGTAATGTCATGTAGGGATAGAGTATGCATTAGTATGTTTGAATGTACTAAATATGCAGATGCAATACAACAAAACATTAGCCAATATAACAAAGATGCAGAATCATAAACAATGGATATATAATATCAATATGGCATGCATGATCAATGCTCATAATAAAACATGCTTGTAAATCATTCATCTTGCACAATATACATATATATATGACGGAAGTGACCTCAACCGACATAGACCAAGCAGCTATAGCTCGGACTCCTAGGCCTCGGACTCTGAGGCCTGACACACCCGCGGTTCAGGTTACCGGGCATGACACCCCTCAGCTAAGTGTGGTCTGCTTGCCAAAGCAAACCAAACATGATAACGTGAAATAGATGGATGCACTAGTATAGAAAGGGTAATAATCACCAATCCTATGGTGGCACATAGTTTAGAGACTAAAGACTTTATATAAGGACCTCTAGAGTCAAGCCCCCATCTTAAGCCTCAATCGTCGTAAAGTCAAATCCCATGGAAAACTTGAAATAATCGTATTTTAATCATAATATGAATAGTTTTTATGAACATGAATTTAGTAGCTCGTAATATGGTTGACCTCTAGTAGTGAGCCTAACTTTAACATAAGAGCAGATCATAATCATACGTGAATCCTTGCTTTAACATGAATGACTCACAAGAGGTAAAATTCTTGAAATAGGGCTTAAATTGATACTTGTAAAATCATAGATACTTTTCATCAATTCAATACATACTTGAAAGCCCCTTATCATCATGAAGTCACTTGACTTGAAAATCATGTAATAGATCATCAATAACTTGAGAATCTTGACTTGGCATTTTGTCAAACACATGTTGGGCTCATAATAGTTGTTCAAAATCATGCCATTCAAGAGTGAAATAAGATGAGTAAATTTAATGCAAATCAACCCACCAACCATAGTAAAACCCACATGTAGGGTACCTTGAAATCCATCACAAAAGCTCATAATAGTTCATAGTTTCATACCTCAAAACATTCATAATCTCAATAGACAAAATCAATTCATGGTATAAGCTTGAAATAGATAATCATGCATAGTAAATCAATATTTCATAAAACCCCAATGTAATTTATATTCATAGTCCTTGATAAGAGATACCCATAGGTAATACTACTTGAAAACATGCAATTTTCATGAAAAGGGAAGGTTGGGCTCCATGGGTGAAAGGACCCAATGGATGAAACACACATACCTCAAACTTGGGTTTTTTTGAGATGATGTTGAAGGAAAATTGAAGCTTGGATTGAACCCTTGAGTTCCAAAATTAAGCTTGAAATCCTTCAATTTGAATGTGACTTTGTAAAGTCTTGGAGAGTATTTTGAGTGATGTAGAGTTAAAAAATTACTAAGTATGAGACATTTCATGTTTAAATTGGCATGGCGCTATAACCTCAATGCCCTTTGGCGAATAAGAAAAACCAAAGAAAATGTTGTACTAGTTCACGCCCTAGGCACTACACGGACTATACGTGCCTCACCAAAAACACTACTACGTGCCCCAGACACGTCGCGGCCTCGACATACAGGATCTCTAGAAATCGAAAAATAGCAAAAAAAATTTTTCGCTATGAGTCTTCTAAAATCCGTGTTATACCCACTTCCAACTCAATTTTCCCCCTGCTCAAGAATATGAAGTTAGATTTTTGAAATTGCATATAGATTTTTAGATATATGGAAATCACGATTATAGGGCTTTCCCAAGCATATGAGGGTGTTTCAATATCTCCCTCTTGGAAACATTCGTCCACGAATGTCCAAGAAACATGCGTTATAGAAAGCAAATATGAAGTTTCAGCCTAACATGAATGTACAAATGCATTTAAATATTATTTTCAAAAGGTCTCAACATGAATGCCAAAAACAATCATAAGTTTGATACCATGAACATGAATGCATGCAAAATGACATGAGGGCTGAAACTTAGGACTTGAAATCATAGCTGGGGACTTAATTTATTACGTTAGTCTTGAATAAAGTGAAAGAGGTACAGGTATCGCTTCCTCATGTCTGCTTTTGGCTCCCTAAGTGGCACTTTAGTCTTGTTGGTTCTTCCAAAGGATCTTGACAGATGCTATATCTTTGTTACTCCAACATTTCATTTGTCTGTCCAATATCTTAACTGGGGACATCTTCATAGGCCAAATTATCCTCCACAATGCCCACAACCTCCATGGGCACTATGGCACTTGCGTCACCAACACATCTCCTTGACATAGACATACGGATTAACCATATTCATAACCATGGGCAACTCCACCTCATATGCAACCTTAACAACTTTCCTCAAACATCCATAAGGCCCTACAAACCTTGAGATCAATATACCTTTCTTGCCTAACAGGGCTACACACATCATGGGTAAGACGTTCAAGTAAACCCAATCAACAATCTTAAACTCAAGTTCTCTTCTTTCCACATCGGAGTAGGACTTTTGCCTACTTTGAGCCATCATAAATCTCTCTCTTGTCAACCTCCTCTCTACAAAACTTCCATAACCAAATTTGGTACTAACAAAGCCATGACACCAACATCACCAAGATACCTCCCCACGGTCTTTATCCATTCCCATGGAATCGAGACGAATAAAATAGGATGAATGATGAGCTTCTTTCAAAATCAACTCCTTCAAGTCATCAACAGTAGGCATACACAACCTACCTTGGTACCTAAGGGTACCATCTCCCCCGGGAGAAAACCTCCACTTTACCATCTTTTACCAAGACCTCAACTCTAATGAAGTGGGATCAAGGTCTTGTTTTGACTTGAATTCCTCAATTAAAGAAGATTTAGAACCATCAATAACCACTACACCACCATTTTCAACCTCATTCAACCTAACCCTCAACCTAGCCAACTGGTGAACTTCTCTAACCTCTTTGTAACATCAGTATGAGCTAGGCTACCCAA
>JAPFFP010047527.1:0-10318 GCA_026153255.1 Solanum medicagineum | reverse complement strand
GTGGGTTAGTCACTAAAACAGAGGAAACTCTGCCGGATTTTCTGTAGGATTGTTAATGTCATCTTGTGTGTTTGTATTGATAATAGTGCCTAATCGGCACTAGTCACGGTCCCGGGGTCGGGCCGTGACATTCACATGATGCGATTTTCTAGGAAGAAGTTGTAAATGATTAAATGAAATCATTAATTTCTAATAAAATTTGGAAATTAGTTTATTTACCATCGAGTTGTAAAATAACTAATTGTAAATGGGTCTTACAGAAAAAGTTAAAATCGGAGGGATCTATTGATATATATAAGGCTAGACTAGTTGCAAAAGGATTCAAGCAACTTGACGGCCTATATTTTTTTTTACATTTTTTTTCGATAACTAAAATTACATCTATTAGACTTTTAACCATGACTGCAATTTTTCATCTATAAATTCATCAAATAGATGTAAAAACTATTTTTTATAATGAAAACCTAAATAAAGAGATTCACATGGAACAACCCAAGGGTTTCGTTGAAGCAAGTCAAGAAAGTAAAGTGTGTAAACTTACTAAATTCCTATATGGCTTGAAACAAACACTAAAGAAATGGCATGAAAAAATTTGATTCCTGCATGATTGAAAATGATTTTGAAACAAATGAGTGTGATAAGTGCATATATCATAAGTCTTGGAATTAATTCACATATTATTATTTGCCTACATGTTGATGGTTTATTGATCTTTAGCTCTAATATGAATAATATTGATGAAGCAAAAAATATTCTTAGAAGTCATTTTGATATGAAAGATCTTAGTGAGGTAAATTTTATTCTTGGAATATAAATTACTAGAACATGTGATGGAATTTTCCTTGACCAGTCATATTATGTTGAGAAAATCTTTGAAAGAATATAATTTTCTTGATTGCAAGCATGTTTTAACTCCTTTTGATTTAAATGTTCACTTGTTTCCTGTACAAAGTAAAATAATGTGGTGAATCAAAAGGAATATGCTAGCCTAATTGGAAGTTTGAGATATGTGACTGATTGCACTAGGTCTGATATTGCATATGCGATAAGAGTACTTAGTAAGTTTACAAGCAAGCCAGATAATGAACATTGACATGCTATAATGAGAGTTATGAGATATTTAACTGGGACAAAAACTTGTGGTTTGTTTTATAAAAAATATCCAGGTATACTTGAAGGCTTTTCTAAAGCAGATTGGAACACTTTATCAGGTGATTCTTATTCTACCACTGGTTACATTTTTACTTTGGGTGGTGGTGCTATTTGTTGGAAATCTAAAAAGCAAACTATAATTGCTAACTCTACCGTGAAGACTAAACTAACTGCTTTAGCTTCAGCTAGTGAAGAAGTGAATTGGTTGAGAGATCTGTTATTTTAAATTCCTTATTTTGAAAAATTAATTCCTCCTATTTTAATTCATTGTGTGTCACGATCTATCCCTGTCATGATGGCAGCTACTAGATCTAACCTACAGGCAAGCCAATTACCCAATGCTCAGGGTACCTGTCCTAGCTTTCTAATCCAAACCATAATGAATATGATAATATACATAACCAGAACCTACCCAGAACCTAGAATTCAACTATACAAAGTTACAATAGACACAAGGACATATCATATACACATATCAATAATCATAATAATATACAAAATCAAAGAGCCTCTACAAATACATAACATTACTGTACAAGGCTAATATCTGGATACAAAAGATGACCATCAATAGGAAGGAGAGTGCGAAGAAACCAGATATATCGGTGCTCACCAAAAGTACCTTGAGCACTCCAAATGTCCCAACTCAACTATCATGGTCCGTACCTGGATCTGTACTATGGGAAGATGCAGAAGTAGGGGTGAGTACCAAAAAAGGCACCCAGTAGGTATCATCGGCGGACCGAGTGAAACAGTAAACATATATTAAGCCCAAATATAAAGAGAACTACAACATTGTAGCAAAACAAACTCAGATCAAGGCATAGGCATGTCTGGAAACCCTCAAACCACCACTGAGCCAACCAAGGAGATGAAAAATGATAACGGAACCAGCACAAGTGACGACCACGATAATATGGACCAACACAAGTGTTGAACATCTATACAACTGACGAAAACTGCGTAGGCTCATACCACAATGGCCCCCAACTGAGGCGTTGTGCTGCACGCGGGTGCAACGCCCTAGTATCAATGCTTGTACACTAACTAGTACCCCTTAAGCCTAGAAGTTACACTGATGCACAATAATGATGTTGACAAAAAATCACATAATCCCTCAGGACTATCACAGAATCCCGTAGAACTATCACACATCCAATAGAACCATCGCAGAGCCCATCTCTCCACATCATCAGAACAAGGGTCAGTTGTGTGTGGGTGTAAGGCCCTAATATCTAATCTTGAATGCCCCTAAGCCTCCATAAGCCCAGGAAGTACACCCACGTACAATCAGGGTGTGAATAGGTGAGTAGATCTACGAGTAAGTAATTATGGGGCCTCAGCCCAACCATCACAAGTCAACCGGGTCCTCAACCTTGTGCTGGTACGTGGAACCCGATCCACAGTCCTCTGACCTAGCTTCCGATCGTCCAGTCAGCCAGGTCCAGATGGTCTGACACTCAATATAATGGTGGAACGTATCCCCCGCGGGAGAAAGAATCCCTCTCGCATAAACAATAGTGTCTCATCTCAGGATGCTAATCATAGGGCCCAGCCCCATAGAATATCAATCATGGGGCCTAGCCCCATGGAATATCAATCGAGCTCCTTAATCTAAATCTCAGCCCGCGCTTAGGCACAACCATCAGAAATCAAAAGATGAGATGCACAACCTGTGAACTCAGATACTCAGGCATGGTCATCGATGCTCGAACAACAACAAGGAACGTTATCTGGGACTTAAGGTATCAATCAATCACTCACTCAACCAATCTATCCGGATCTGAAACTCCAAAGTCATATCATGCCCAGAGTGAACGTAGGTGACGGTTATCGCATCATGCCCAGAGTGAACGTAGACAACGACACTCTCAACCTTGGTATCCCACAGTCCCAATCCAACCAACATAATCGCAATCACCACCTCTTTTTGATACAACAGATACCCCAACATCATATGAAATGAACCAATGCACAACAACTGTCAGTAATACACTTAAGTATATATATCACAGATCACTGTAGCATCATGCCTAACCAAGGACAAGTACACCATAACCTCGTTAACCACAAGTGCCTAGCGTAAACATAGACCATTATAGCAAATCATAAATATCTAGGATACCCAACCCAATTAAGTAATCTCTATACCAGAGTCAAGCCGTAGTACGACATATAATCAATGCACAGTCTCCTTGTCATCATATCTCAATAGCAACATGCTACACACAATCATATATGTACGAGTCAGGTCAGAACACATGCCTGTCTTAGGGAACTAGCCCATATTCGGTATTTCCCAGGCCCCTTCTTATGTAAAGCAACTCATAAGACAGCGTCGTTATAACCTAAGCTAAGGCCCAAGAGGCTAGATAAATGGAAGGATGTCAGCTATCCAAAATCATATCAAAGCCCAGCTGCTATCAATGGTTTCGAAAAAGGTAACCATGTGCCTGTCCACTGATAATGCGTCCTTCTTTAAATAGGATGCTAGTTCCCTTGACTAACCTACATAGCTAGTGTTTCATCACAGATAACTCTACGAAGCGCATATGATATAGCCTGCACCAAGCTACCAGGGTCATACGCCCATCTCTAACCTGTCAGTAGCTTAATAGAAACGCCTCTCGTATCACAGAATGCAAGGCTTTCTTAGGGATGCATTATACCTGTCCCCAGAACATGGTGTATCTCTTTATTCACTAACCTGTGGCACAAGTACATAACAGATAACAACAGTATATAGGATCATATAAACACAGGGCAACACAGAATCATGTTTAATCAAAAAATTCTACTAGAAGTACTCAGAAAAGATATAGATAACCGCATCCACATCATGCATTTACATACCAACTAGATACAGATACTAGATTCAGTGCACATAGTAGCATGTAATCAAAAGTCAACCTGAGTAGCTAGTATATTCCGATAGCCTCAGGCCCTATACACATACAAGCAAGAGTCAAGCTCAGTATACATACCTTTCACATGTTCACAACTCCAGCCAAACCCTTTCAGACCTTTTCGTAGTCATATAATGTAAGAACTCAAGTAATATAGCAACTACAGCCAACGCAGCCGTCAATACAACAACTATTGTCCCATAACATACACACACACACATATATATATACGCGCACACATAACACACAGATCATATCCAGTTATATACAACATATATTCCATAACTCAATCCATAAATAATATATTTACACATTCCAACTCAAATATACAATCATTTCAGCTCAGTCTAAGGTTTAGAGAAATACTAGCCTATTTGGCATACGACATCTCTTGCTCTGAGTCAATCCAACCAAGTTCTTCCCCTTCGAATCACCTCCCGATACTGCTCAGCTATCAAAACATAGGTCACAAGATCATTACGGCTGATTTGGCAGTAAAATCTCAAAAAATGGGTGAACTTACATCAATTACGACTAAAATGGGGAAAATCGAGGCCCACGCTTGAAATGCCAAATCAATCCCTGTAAAATAATCACTGCATCACCCCAAGTCCGTAGACAATAATTTTGTCCAAAACGAGCCCAGAGGACCAAGAAAATGCCCAAAAATGAACTTAAAATCTTTATCGGGAAAATATTCTTTTCAAAACTTTCTCAGTTAAAATCCTCAAAAAGGGGATAAAATCAGTGAACATCTAGCATATCATAGCATTCCTATCAGAACGTAGAGTAATTTAAGAACAAATTTCACTTAATTTCCGTTGAGAAATGACCAACATATCGCAATGTAAAATTTTCAATCATTCTCAAATATTATCAATGAAAAAGCAGATATTTACTTCAAAATATGCATCAAGTCCTGAATTCGACTTCACCACGACGTTTCTTGCGATAAATTGACTCACGTAGCCTTTTGAATCACTCAAACTGGAAGAAAAATAAGCTCGAAATCGTGGTGCGAAATTGGAGAATATATATATATATATATATATATATATATATATATATTTGCATGCATGCTAACTTCCTGGAAACCATATATATACACACCATATTATGCTTCAACTACCTATCTGCCACATGGCAGTAAAATAATATGCCACCTCACCCTCTCTCTTCCCATTAATCCTTTAATCCCTTTTTTGTCATTTTGGGCTCGTCCGGATTTCGATTTTCACAAATGAACTATGTATCTCTATAGATTTCAACATCCGGATCCAACGGTGTGGCGAGAATTTCCGATGGAGCTTCCCACAATAAGGTGAGGGTCTCACTTCTTTAAACGCGACTTTTAACAGAAAGTCTCCTGGGGTGAAATCACATCCGGAAGTCCTCGGCATCAAACGAAGGGTTGTCCTAGACCAAAATTGACAATTCGAAGCTAACCATACTATCAAAATTCTCATTCAAGGCATAGTTCCCGAGAGCGTTGGCCGGTCAACTATTAATCGGTTCCGATGGCCAAATTTGCAATCCATGATATAATTGCACTGGACATGTTCCTAGCCTAACTTGACCTGCTGGAGCTAATGGGATCGTCAGAATTCCATTCTGAGGTCGTTTACTAGAACTTTATTCGAAAACTAATTTTACAGGTATAACTTCCCAATTAATAAAACAATCCACGTAACTCCTGAATAAGCCAACCAATAACAATTCCAATAGTCCTGAGGTCACTATCCACATCCTCAAATCAACATAATAACAACAAAATCATATAAATGATCTAGAGGGTCATTCCAACATTCCCAACTAATAAGACTTTCGTCTACGAAAGTATGACCACAGGCATACCTATAGGCTCCAGTCCACACCTCGAGTATATAAGTCATAAGCATATGTTCTGTATTCTACAATAGTTCTATACCTCCCTCACTTTCTAGAAATCCCACCACCTGTCTATACATAGCAGTGAGTCGGTGCGACAGTTCCACAAGGAAGTCTCAAGAATCCACTATTTTCCCATCCACTTAATCATCGGATAAGTCATGAGGATCAATTAGCTAAACATACCTATCCTTCCTACATCACTAGTGTTCGGATAATCATGGTTTCTCATAATTGTACTCGTGGTTTACATATACGGCTTTTACTCCATTTCTGGCTTCCCTATATAAGTGATTCCCACAATCAACCACACATGGCCTATAAGCTAACCAAATAACTCTGGATAATAGCTAATATCTCTCATTGACACACAGGGGCAAACCCCCCTTCCCTTGCTGTCCAATCCATCCAACATCGCCACTAAGCACTCACCAATGCAGCAAATATCCAACAGGCTACCCATTCAAAAGGCTTTCTATACTTCCCTTCGTACCCATACATTCATATCTCACTCCTCAAACATGATCCTCAGTAGTTATTACCATTCAACCCATATTCTATAGCGTTTTACAATTAATTCTTGGCCGAACTCGTAACAGCATCCACCGGTGCTTATAAGTCACGAAATTTGTGTTACACGACATAGCAGTCAGCCCAACAACCACAATTATCTACTCATAATGTTCGTAAAAGATCCGGGAACAACTTCCAAAATATCATCCACCACAATCTCCCTTAGCAATATCAGACAATCATCTAACTCAATAAAATCATACTGGGGTACATGTAACTCATCCTGAATACACTGGCGTGACATTAATACTTGGAAAGCAGAATATATAACACAAAAAGCTTAGAGGTAGGAAAGCGCAGATACAACCAGCCCAAGTCGTCTCAGAACCACTCTGTTTTCGATCTCAAGCTGGACAAATTGGCGTTCATGGTTGGCACAACCCCGGGTGTCGATCAGAACTATCCTCAATCTATCTCGAACACGTCGAACCTTGGCTGAGGCATCATGTAACAAGTCTACACCATATGGGCGTTGCGTCGTAGGATCAAACCTGCCAACTGGAGTACGACATTGACAACCATATAATAGAAACAAGTCAGTCCGTCCCCAAGGCAATATCAAAATCGAGGACATCCGATAATGTCACTCCACTCGCGTATCACAATCCTAAAGAATCATCATACTTAATACCCCACTAATAAAAGGGACATTCTACTTCCTCAATATCTGATCTTAGATAAAAGAAATTTGGAACCCATACTAAAGTAAACGAGGGGCTATGCAAAACATTTAACACTGTATAACCATAACCCAAGTACCGAGCAATTCCGAAAATGATCAATATTCCCACTGAAAAGCATAGCCAGGAATCCGAATAACACCATCCAAGCCAACTAAAAATCCTAATAAGTCCCAGGGCGGAGTGGTCAGCAGCTTAGTTGATAACTTAACAGTATCCCGATCTAGCAGCTCAATTGATAACTCAACAATATCCCAATATAACAATAGAAAGACCGACTAAGCCTCCCAGCATAGCATCTATCTCACAATCCAATGACCACAGAATTAGAAGAATCGTATATCAATAAAATCACTATAGCAAATCATCACCATAGAGCCACAAGGTGTAGCTAAGGAAATATCTGACAGACGGCTGCTCAACTACTGTATACACTAGTATCAGACTACCTACTCCAGTACGCAAGCATCAAAATGATCATAGGTGTAAATCACAGGGTTTCGCTTATATTCAGCCACTAACAGGGTATACTCATAACATAGGCGACAACTTCTTAAAATCCTACAAGGTATACATACTCATCAACATCAGAAACCCAACAAGTCAAACTAATAGGTAAATAATCAAATATGGATATCCAAAAAGCAACAGTGCTCAACTTTACCTCAGTCAAAAGTTAACACGCCCTCAAGATCTCTAAAAAAGAGTGCTCATAGCCTGTATTACCTTTAACCAGCCACTGACGTATGAATATACGTATTACAGAACTTCATCCCCAACAATATCTCTCATAGCACAATACATAGCCACCTCCAATTAAGTACTGATCATAAAGCCTGCCTTTAAGGCCCTTTTACATTCTCAGTGCATGCAAGCTTGCTTATCCAGTTGTTACAACTCGAGGGTATCTAGCCTCTACTCAACAGGCTTTGGGGGTTGTTCCCTATCTGGGACTAATGATATAACACTTCCCCTACCCGGAGTCTGGACTCTATGCGACATCCATGCGGAGGGATAATCGGAGCCAGATTCTCAAAAATACAAAGAACCATTTACAAGATGCACAACCAGAATCAATAATACAAGAAAGTTCCTAAACATCCCATAGACTCCTTGAGATAAACCACGGACGTCTCTGCACCCATTCACAGGACTTTACTAGGTGGTAGCTTTGTACAGCTAAGACCAATGAACCTTAAGCTCCGATGCTACCTTTTTCACGATCTGGTCCGGGTCATGATGGCGCCTGCTAGATCTCACCTACAGTCAAGCCAACTACCATACTAGCTTTCTAGTCCAAACCATAACCAATATGACAATATACATAACCGAAACCTACCCAGAACCTGGAAAGTCAATTGTACAAAGCTACAATAGACACAAGGATATATCATATACATATATCAATAATCATAGCCTCTACAAATACATGACACTATTGTATAAGGCTAATGTCTGGATATAAAATATGGCCATCAATAGGGAGGAGACTGCGAAGAAACCAAATCTGCCAGTGCTCGCCAAAAGTCTCTTGAGCACTCTCGAAGTTCCCCAACTCAGCTATCACGGTCTGTACCTGGATTTGCACCATGAGAAGATGCAGAAGTAGGGGTGAGTACCAGAAAAGGCACCCAGTAGGCATCACTGGCCGATTGAGTGAAATAGTAAACAAAAGTATATCAATCTCAAATAAAAAGAGAATTGTAGCATTGTAGAAAAACGAACTCGAAACAAGGCATAGGCATGTCTGGAAACCCTCAAACTAACAGAGCCAACTAAGGAGTTAAACAATGATAATTGAACTATCCCATGTGACGATTACGATAATCTGAACCAACCTAAGTGATGAATATCGATACCACTAACAAAAAATTGCGTAGGCTCAGACCACAATGGCCCCCAACTGAGGCATAGTGCTGCATGCGGGTGCAAGCCCTAGTATGTATGCATGTACACTAACTAGGCCCTATAAGCCTAGAAGGTACACCAGCGCATGTTAATAATGCCGACAAAAAATCACAGAATCCCTCAGAACTAACATGGAATCCTATAGAACCATCACAGAATCTCTTAGAACCATCATAGAGCCCATCTATCCATATCATCAGAACAAGGGTTAGCTGTACGTAGGTGTAAGGCCCTAGTATCTAAGCCTGAACGCACCCTGAGCCCCCATAATCCCAAGGGTACGCCCACGCACAATCAGGGTGTGAATAGGTGAGTGGATCCATAGGTAAGTAATCACGAGGCGTTGCCCTAACCATCACAAGTCAACCGAGTCCTCAAACCTATGTCGGCACATGGAACCCGATCCATAGACCTATGACTTGGCATTTGGTCGAGTAGTCAGCCATGGCCAGATGGTCTAACATTAAATATAACAGTAGGATGTATCCCCCGCAGGAGAAAGAATCCCCCTCATAAAATAATAATGTCTCATCTCAGGATGTCAATCACGGGGCCCGGCCCCACAGAATATCAATCACGGGGTCCAGTCCCACAGAGTATCAATTGGGGTCCTCGACCAAAATCTCAACAGGTGTTCGGTCTATGAAATTGGTATTCGTCGCTCGATGCTCAGGTGCGACCATTGTAACTCGAAACACGAGGCATGTAACTCGTGAACTCAGATACTCAAGCATTGTCACCGGTGCTCGAAAGGTAATAGGGAATGTCATCAAGGACTCAAGATACTCACTCAACCAATCTATTCGGATTCGTAGCTCTAAAGTCATATTGTGCCCAAAGTGAACGTAGGCAACAATAATCGCATCGTGTCCAAAGTGAACATAGGCGATGAGACTCTTAACCTAGGTATCCCATAGTCTTAGTCCAACCCATATAATTGCAATTACCACGTCTCTCTGATACAACAGATACCCCAATATCATATAAAATGAACCAATGTACAATAATTATAAGTAATACACCAATACATATATAAATATATATTGCCTAGGGTAAACATAGACCATTACGACAAATTATAAATATCTTTATACCTAACCAAGCTGAGCCATATCTATACTAGAGTCAAGTCGTAGTATGACATATAATCAATGCACAATCTCCTCATCATCATATCTCAATAGCAACAGGCTACACACATTCATATAGGTA
>JAPFFP010047526.1:0-10318 GCA_026153255.1 Solanum medicagineum | reverse complement strand
TTCCTATGCATGAGTATATAGATTATGAAATTATGTTTTAGCCTTTAAGCCTCAAAATGCATTGAAATGGTTTTGAAAATGATTTATGTCATTTGAAAGTGTGTATATATATATATATGTGTGTGTGTGTGTGTGTATACATATATCTATTCTTATGGGATGACGAGTTAACACCGATGGATTGGGGGCGTTAGGACTATCCCCAAGGTCCCTCTACCTTTCCTTGAACTATGTGCTGAGCATAGGTTTCCGATATGAAGAGGGAGTTGTCTCGTAAAGAGAAGAAATGATTTCAATTGTGATTTGTGAAAATCCTATCCAAAGAGAGAGTTCTCCCGTAAGGAAGGTTACTTTATACGAAGAGGGAGTTGTCCCGTAAGGTGAAGTATAGTCTACCCTTGGCAAGTAGATCACCTCATTACCGATGTAGGGATTTCATTGGGATTCCAAGTAATAGCCCCCTTGGTCTTACTTATGTCTGTTGAGGTCACATCCCCAATATATATATATATATATATACATATATATATAAATGAGTGCATCATTTGCATTTCATGTATCATGACTTTCATAGCTTCTCGTTATATTACATTCTTTGTTAGTCAACTCTTTCGATATTATGTGCCTTGTCATATAACGTTGATATGCAGGTTTTGGTAAGTTACAGGCATTGCACCACGCATACTTAGTACATTCAAATGTACTAACACATACTCTATGCCTACATGATATTACCATGTAGGAATCAGATCCCTTATTGATTCTCCTCGTGGCTAGACGGATTGTTCAAGTTAGCTTTTGGTGAGTCCTCATGTCCGGGGACAATATCTAGCTTCATTCATGCTTATGTTCAGAATACATCTTTTATATTTTGGAATACTTATGACTATGAGGGTGAGCCCGGTTGTTTATCGTGGCCCCACTAAGTTCTATGTCTAGAGTTATTGTTGGAAAAGTTAGGTATTACGCTTGAGCTTTGACTCATTTATGTTATTCAAGTGTTTAACTCTTTACCTTAGTCCCGATTCCCCTTGTTTATGCTTATCTCTTATTGTCATTTTAATTGCTTCCGTGACCAAGGATGTGTAATGATATGCTATGAGGCTTGTTTGGGGTTCCTTCGGGTCCCCATTCGTCTGTCATGTCTAGGCCCTAGGCTTGGGGCGTGACATTCCCGAAATAAAAGAAAAAACTGCTCCCTCGTACACTAGTGAACGAAGCGCACTAGTGGTGTTTTTTCAATTTTTCGTGAATTCTTGATTTTCGTCAAATTTTCAAAAAAATATAAGTATGGTACCGCGTACTCTTCATGTCGCGGAAGGGGCGGGGAAGGCTCTCTTTGAAAAAATAATTCACTTTTTTTTGCGTTAAAGCCGAGTCGAGACCATTTTCTGACTCAATTTTTCGCACTGATCACAAATCCGATCTTTGATTTTCCATCAGGGTTTGGGAAGACACGTTGTGCGCACAATAAATATTAGGGGCATTTTAGAAATTTTGCAAGGTGTTACATCATCTCTCCCTTGGAATCATCCTTCCTCGAATGATGAGTTACGGTCAAAGACTCGAATAACCTCATAACTTCACCTCATTCCTCACTCGGGAACACTCGAACTCTTACTATCCATCATTATCTATCTCTATCTTAGACTCAGGAATAGGACAACATAGGGCATCAAGTTAATGGAAAAGAATACTCGGAATTGATAAGAGTAAGAATATTTACCTTCAACATTGTCATCACTTGGCACGAATAGATGTGGGAATGTTTCATCGCTTCCTTAGCTTCGCCCGTAGCTTCCTCAACAAATGGATTTGTCCATAAGACTTTGATGGAGGCTATCTCTTTGTTTCTCAACTTACGAACCTGTCGATCAAGAATCTGGACTAGGACTTCCTGGTAAATGATAAGCTCTCCTTCACACCCGTACTCTCCACAGGAATTGCTAAGGATGGATCCCCCAAACACTTCTTCCGCATAGATACACGAAACACCGAGTGCAATCCATCTAGCTCGGAGGGCAAGTCAAACTTGTAAGCAACCTTCACAATCCTTCTTACAATCTGGTATGGCCCGATATAATGGGAACTTAGCTTCCCCTTCTTACCAAATCTCATGACACCCTTTATGGGTGACACTTTCAAGTACACCCAATCATCTACCTCGAACTCCAAGTCTCATCTTCCCACATCTATATATGACTTCTGGCGACTCTAGGTTGTCTTCAACCTTTCCCGAATGACATTCACCTTCTCCATAGACTGGTGTACGAGGTCTGACCAAATTAACTCAGCTTTACCCACCTCGAACCAGCCAATCGGGGATCTACATCTCCTCCCATGTAATGACTCATACGGGGCCATCTGAATGCTGGCAGGGTAGCTATTATTATACGAAAACTCAATCAATGGTAAATGATTATCCCAGTTTCCTTTGAAGTCAATAAACATGCCCTCAACATATCCTCCAAGGTCTAAATAGTGCTATCTGCCTGCCTATCTGTCTGAGGGTGAAAAGCAACACTCAAATTTACCTTCGTACCCAATCCCTTTTGGAAAGATCTCCAAAATTGAGAGGTGAAGTGAGCTCCTTTGTTTGAGATGATAGACAAGGGAACCCCATACAACCTCACAATCTCCCGAATGTAAAGTTGGGCATACTCCTCAGCCATATAAGTTGTCTTCACTGCCAAAAAGTGGGCTGATTTAGTCATCCTGTCAATAATTACCCATATCGAATCATGCTACTTTGTGGATCTTTGTAAGCCGGTAATGAAATCCATGTTGATCACCTCCCATTTCCACTCTGAGATTTCAAAGATCTGAGCTAACCCACATGGTTTTTGATGTTCACCCTCAACCTGTTGGCAATTGGGACACTTGGAAAAAACTTCAGCAATGTCCTTCTTCATCCCATTCCACCAATGGACTTACCTCAAGTCGTGGTACATCTTGGCGGAGCCAGGATGAATGGAATATCTTGTACTATGAGCTTCAACCATGATTCTGTTTCGAACACCATCAACATCAGGTACACACAATCTCTCTTGATATCTTAATACTCCATCTCCCCCTATGAAGAAAACCATCACCTTTTGCTTGTGAACCACTTCTTTAAATTGGAGTAAGACAGGGTTTTGGTCTTGTTTTTCCTTCAGCTCAGACACTAAGGATGAAGCAGACCTATTGTGAATATTGACTCCGCCTTTGTTGTTCTCCACAAGTTGCACTCCCAATCGATCCAATCTATGCACCTCCTAGGCTAATTCTTTCTTCCCCTCCTCCACATGGGTAATGCTACCCATGGATATCCTTCTAAGAGCATCAGCAACAATGTTAGCCTTACCTGGGTGGTAGAGGATGCTCATATCATAATCCTTGAGCAATTCCAGCCACTTTCTTTGTCGCAGGTTAAGCTCCTTCTGGCTGAACATGTATTGCAAACTCTTGTGGTCAGTTAACATGTCCATATGCACTCCATACAGATAGTGATGCCAAATCTTAAGTGCGAACACCACCTGCTACCAACTCAAGATCATGAGTCGGATAATTCTTCTCATGGACCTTAAGCTACCTGGAAGAATAAGCTATCACTTTCCCCCTCTGCATAAGTATACAGCCCAATCCCACTCTGGATACGTCGCAGTATATCACGAAGTCACCCATCCCGTCTGGCAAGGTTAGCACTTGCGCTGTAGTCAATCTAGTCTTCAATTCCTGAAAGCTCTTCTCACATGCCTCAAATCACTGAAACTTGGCCTTCTTCGCTGAATAGAGAAGAGAAACCCTCCACAAATCCGTGGTAATACCCGGCCAAACCCAAGAAACTTCTTATTTCTGTGGGAGAAGTGGGTCTTGGCCAGTTCTTAACCGCCTCGATCTTCTGAGTATCAACCTGAATACCATCTCTCGAAAAAACATGGCCTAAGAAAGCCACTAACTTGAGCCAAAACTCACACTTGGAGAATTTCGCATACAACTCATTATCTTTGAGTGTTTGCAAAACTACTCTAAGGTGATTAACATGCTCCTCTTCATTCCTCGAATACACTAGAATGTCATCAATAAACACGATCACGAACATGTCAAGATATGGTCTGAATACCGTGTTCATCAAGTCCATGAAAGCTGCAGGTGCATTTGTTAACCCGAAGGACATAACCAAGAACTCGAAGTGGCCATAACGTGTTCTAAAGGCTATCTTTGGAATATCTCTTTCCCTCACTTTCAACTGATGGTAAATTGATCTGAGGTCTATCTTGGAGAAACAAGAAGCACCTTGAAGTTGGTTGAAGAAGTCATCTAAGGGGTAGAGGATACTTATTCTTTATGGTAACCTTGTTCAACTGTCGGTAATCTATACACATCCTCAAAGACCATATTTCTTACGCACGAATAGGACAGGAGCACCCCAAGGTGAGACACTAGGCCTTATGAAACCTTTCTCTAAAAAGTCTTTCAATTGCTTTTTCAATTTTTTTTCAACTCCATCGGAGAAAACTCCGCAGGAGCCATTCTATAGGTTGGAATTGAGCTAGGTTTGGTCTCAAGAAGAATATCAATCCCAAAGTCAATCTCCCTATCAGGAGAAACTCCAGGAAGATCATCAGGAAAGACCTCAGGAAACTCATTCACTATCGGGACTGACTCAAGAGTAGGAGACTCAACATTATCAGACTTCACTCACACGAGGTGGTAAACACAACCCTTGGATATCAACTTTCTAGCTCTAAGATAGGATATGAATTTACCCTTAGGGGAAATAGAACTCCCTTTCCACTCTAAGATAGGCTCATTAGGATATTGGAACTTGACAATCCGGGTTTTACTGTCAACAAAAGCATAACAAGCATGAAGCCAATCCATGCCTATTATTACTTCAAAATCAACTATCTCCAACTCTACCAAATCAGCTAAAGTGTCTCTATGATAAATAGACACTACACAGTCCCTGTAAACTCTCTCAGCTAAGGTAAACTCATATGTAGGGGTAGAGACAGAAAAGGGTTCATGCAAAAACACTCCGGAAGGACCCCAAACTTACTAGCCACATAAGGGGTCATAAAAGACAACGTGGCACCCAAATCGATCAATGTATAGCAATCATAAGTAAAGACATAAAGCATACCCGTGACAACATCTGTTGTACCTCCTGCTTCTGTCAGTTACCCATAGCATAAAGGCAGTTTGTGCCGCCTCCTGTACACATAGTAACACCCCTCTATCGATTATCTGCTAGAAGTGTTGTCGAAGACTGAGCTCTGCCGCTCCCCTCACCTCGCCTCCTCTTTGAACACTCATAACTGAAATGACCAGCCTGACCGCAAGCATAACACATATCTTCGCCTACATGACACTTACCAAGATGAAGCTTACCACACTTGCTGCAAGGTGGCTTTCCCCTCATACCTTGAGTCACAATGGCTTGAGATTGGGCGCTGGGGTTCTGAAAGTCTAATAACTCTGAGATTTCTGCTCATGCTTGGTTGGCTGCACGGGCGCACTTATTTTAGAGGGCGTGGGATGTGATAATCTCTTCTGAAAATAAGATTTATCACCTCTAGTCTGTCTCTATAGGCTAGGCTCATATCCCGCTGACTTTGCTTTCCTACTCAGATGCTCTTCTCTATCCCTCATCTTATCCTCCTCTGTCTGCTGGGCATACTCCACAAGTCTGGAGATGTCCATGCTAGGAATCAATGACACAACCTTACATTCTCTCTGAACATGTCTAGCTAGGCCAGACACAATTCTCCTCATCTTCTGCCTCGTATCCTTCACAATCTCGGGAGCATACCTTGACAATTTTATGAACTTAGGCTATACTCTTTCACAGTCATCCCTCCCTGCTTCAGATTCATGAACTCATCCGTCTTTGCTTCCCTCAACTTCTTAGGGAAAGAAGTGATCAAGGAAGGCGGCTTCAAACTCCTCCCATGCTGCAGGCTCCACATCCTCACCTTTACTCCCTTCCCACTGAGTGTATCATAAATTAGCCACGTCTCTCAGCTGTTAGGATGCAAGCTTAACTCCTTCAAGCTCATTCGCATGCATAGCCCTCAGAACCTTGTACATCTCGTCAATGAAGTTCTACGAGTCCTCCTCGACTTTCGACCTCGTATATACTGGGGGGTTCATCCTCAAGAAGTCCCTAAGCCGAGTTGCAGCTGAGGGCTCCTGCGATCCAGAACTAGGAGCCTGAGAACCCTGGTTGTTCCCCTGTGAGGCCACTAACTGAGTTAGCATGGGGATGGCTCCTCTGAATTCTGCCTCAGTAGTGGGAGATGGCTGAGGCTGAGCAGAAGGCACCCGAGGGACCTCAAAGTCCTAGTAAGGCGTCCCCATCTCCTCGTCTCATTCTGAACCAGAGCCTCTAGTTAGGTGTTCTCAGCAACGGGAGCGAGGGCATCTCTTTGAGCGGCTATTCTCTTAGGCAACATTTTTTGTAAGCGTAAAATGCATGAGTTAAAGTAGGATTTCAGATAGCACGATATCGGATCATAGACAAAGGGTAAACTACCTAATGTCCTATAGCCTCCTGCTTATGAAGTATGGTGCACAACACACACATAAACAAGATTCTACTAGACACAACTTCATAGACTCCCTAGGACACTCGAACTCTGGGCTCTGATACCAAGCTTGTCACGCCTCGAGAGGGTACCCCAGACGTGACTGGTACTCGGAGACTATTGCTAGTCCCCAAGCGGACCACCTAGTCTCATTGCCGTCGTTCAATTCATTCATCAGTGGAAGAAAGTAAAATAATGATAATAAATGCTATTCTATCTGTCGGCTCATACTATTCATATCAGTTTATCATAAGGAAATAGAATGAGTAACGAAAATCTCAATATAAAGAAAGAAAGTAAGAGGGAAGAGAACCCTTGACAGCAACATTAACGTCTACATCTATGAAGACTCTATACTAATGTCTGGGACGGTACCGTGACAGGCCATGGCTACTAACATCAAATAAAACACTAGAAATAAATAGAAAATAAACATCCTCCGAATGCAGGGGCGGACTTACCACTGTCTGGAATAGAGAGCTCTAAGACTTCAACGATCGGGCTGCTAAAGTCCTTGGTTTATCGAATCTGCATCATCAAACAATGCAGCACCAGAGGGGCATTAGTACGTGGAATATACTGTATGTAAAATAGGATAAAATAAAAAGGAAACAATGTACAATCCCTCATCAATCACTCACCCTTACCTCAGAGTAAAGGACTAGACTTTATCATTTCGCTATCCATCAACATCAAACAATCACATCACATTGGAGTTATATCATCATGAAACCAATCTGGGAGTTTCTATAACTGACAACCACTACCTATGAGCTGGTAGTGATATGAAGAAGAGATGTCATTGCCACATCCGTCCAGAACATTGCCAGGGTAAAGGACGAGTCTGTCAATGGATCCAAAAGTCTGTTAAGTCCCATTTAGGGACAAAGGAAACATCCGCTTTCACGATTCAATCCTTTCCTATGCTAGCCACTTAATTAATGGGTTTGAGTGGGACTCACTCTTACCCATTTTGGTGCTAATACTCCTCCCAGTACTCAACATACTCATAAGTCTATCAATCCATCAAGAACTTTCATCACCCAACCTCAAGGGCAAGTCTATCTACCCAATTTAAGGGAAACCATACTCATTTGACTCTATTAATAGTTATTCTAGCTATCACAGCCATCTACACACTCACGTTAGGACTCAGACTCAGTCATACATCACATTCAGACATTCAAGGCCTTAGACATCCCCCTAAGTTTATCATTTAAGTCTTTACAGAGAGAAATTTCACAGGTTAAATCCCAAGCATATAGTAATTTAAATATATAGTAAACTTTGCACATGATGATCATCAATTTATGATACGAAATTATAGTTAAAAGAAAGAAAACAAGAATTCAAGACAATATCCAAGAATTTAAAGCAATTATTTAAGAACTTTCAAGAAAATCATAAATCAAGACTTCTAGACATGAATCTTTCATCCTTACTCTGCATTGGAACATGGAAGATCTATTCCATGCTTTTGGGTAGCCTTTACATACCTAGGAATTGAGATTTTCTTCAAGAATTAGAGAACTTCTTTGTAACCCTCACCCTGTCTCTCCATCTTCTCTCTTAAAACTTGCGTAAAAATAAAAGACTTAGAATAGTTTTGGCTTTAAAAACCCTTTCCCTACGAATTATATTTAAAAGCCAACATGGGGATGTAAAAATATATCGGGAAGATGAAATTGCCCTTCCCGAATTAAAAGAAAAAACTGCTCCCTCGTGCACTAGTGCATAGTGATTTTTTTTAATTTTTCGCGAATTCTCGATTTTCGTCAAATTTTCAAAAAAATATAAGTGTCGCGTCCTATCCATGTCATGGAAGGGGAACAGAAACCTCACTGTTTTAGGCTCTCTTGAAAAAAATAATTTGCATTTTTTCGTGTTAAAGCCAAATCGAAACCATTTCCGGCTTAGTTTTTCACACTGACCGCAAATTCGATCTCAGATTTTCTATCAAAGTTTGGGAAGACACGTTGTGTGCACGATAAAGATTAGGGGCATTTTACTAATTTTACGGGGTGTTACAGGCCAATCCTTAAAGTAAAAGAAAATTATTACCATTTGTCCATATTTAATTAACTAATAAAAGCAGATGATATGAATTTTAGATTGTTATAATCTATAACACATAATGGATATTACTGTAAATTTTAAGTCAAGAATATCAAATTATCTTATTCGTAAGTAATGTTATCATATTAATTATGATATAAAGTGAAAATAACATTCATTTGTCTCACCAATTAATTACAGATTTGAACAATTAAAAAATAGAAAACATTTTTTATTTTAGTCAACATATACTAGTTATTTTAATTATTCTTAGTCCATTTAAAAACATGTCTAGATTGAGGTGATTAATAAATTAAGACAAGGTAATGGTGACCATTTATATCAAAGTTGCCCTATGAGAAAAAAGAAAATGTTTGGAGCACATAAATATATTACATTGTTTTTCTTCTTATTTAGAAAATAGTTTAAAAAGAAATCAATCTTTTATATTTTTCAATCTTTGTGAATATTATTTTCTTTAGGAATAAAATTATTTAGAGCATTAATGTGTCTCATGAATGTTGACTCACGAGAAAAGAAGATAAATTAATGTTTGATGCACATAAATATATTGCACTATTTTTTTTGTATTTAGAAAATAATTTAAAAAGAAATAGGGATGGCAATAGGGCGCGGGTGGGGCGCATGTGGGGCAGGTACGAGGCGCGTGCGGGGGCGGGTGTTGAGCTCAATCTGCAAATTTTAAAAACCGCCCCGCCCTATCCTGCATGATGACTTTTTTTGTTTCATTTTCAACCTGCTTGCCCCGCCCCACATAGAACCCCCCCTCCCCCACACCCAACATAAATTTTAATTGTTTTTATATTTTAATTAAATTTAGTTTTTTTAAAAAATTAATGTCTCAACAACTAATTAACTATTTTTAGTTGACATTTTAACAATTGTTCGTAATAGATAATTAAAAATTTCTAATTAACATTTTAACAACCAACAATTACTGGACATGTCTAGTTTAAATTTTTGAAAAAAAAAATTTATATCCATGAGGTCTGAATGGATATCCATGAGACGTAGGGTAAGATTCAGTGAACCCGTATGATGTGGGGATGCAGATTGAGCTGATGGCAGTTTTTCTAGCAAAAAAGTATTAGAAGGACATAGGACAACATCCTGCAAACTCAAATACAGTGGAGGTGCAAGTTGAGATGATGATATATTTTCTGAGTTTAAAACATTTGATGCATACACATGATAATGTAAAATAATATTTTGCTCAGATGTTAAGGGATGAGTAATTCGTACATGATTCGTAAATTCCATATGAGTACAAAATGCTCCAGCGAATAAACGACATCGAAATAAAACATGAAAAGGTACTAAAAATGATGGAGGAGAAAAATTTGCCTTATTCATATTTGAAATATGAATAACAAAAAGATTCTCTATAGTAGAAAATGATAGGAAAAACCAATTATACACTAAAATTTGTAAAAATGAAGAGAATTTATAGACTACTCACGGCATAAGCTTGCTCATTTGTTTATGTTTATTCCATTTTTGCAATGAGCAACAACTTTACTATCAAAGTTTATAATATACTAATTTCTATTTCCTAATTTGTAACAGACTTCAAGAAAACATGAGTGGATATGTTTTCTCTTAAACTGGTCAGTCCTTAAATAAGTAAAAGAAAATTATTACCATTTGTCTATATTTAATTAACTAATAAA
>JAPFFP010047525.1:0-10319 GCA_026153255.1 Solanum medicagineum | reverse complement strand
TTTACATGTGGGTCTTGTATATTGAGAAATTTACTGCACAGTGATTTTAGTTCATAAAAGTATGGTTGTTTTAGCATGTTTAGAGCTTCAAATCTTGGATCTAATGTTGGATTTGATGAGGGGTTCTGATATGAATGTCTTGGGACTGTTGCCAGGTGTTGATTAAACGTTTTACCACTGATTTTCCTGCATTTTGTTTCATTTTATTCCCGTTACACCCCCTCGCAAGGTGTTTGATAAAATGTCATGTTATGGTCTCTTAAGGAATTGAAGGTCCAAAGCATGAGATATGATATGAATGGTGTTATGATGATGAACTGAGCTTATGTACATGATTATTCCTACATGAGGTATTGCATTAAAGCTTATGATGAATCCTATATAAAGTGTTGCATAGACCATGCTCGATCCGGGAGACAAGAGCGCGGGTAACCTAGTATGAGGGTTAATACTCATCTCCACTAGGGTGATGGGGTGGCATCATCATCAACCTATATGAGGGTTTGTACTCGTCAACCTAGAATGAAGGATAGTACTCATCTCCGCCTAGGTAATGGGCTGGTAACATCATTAACCTACCGATGGGTTTGTACCTTGGAAAGCTAGCTTGGTCTCTTCTACACATATGATATTCTATATGAGCCTGGGTTACTTAAGCATGTTTTACTTATGCATTAGTCATACATGTCATATTGATATATTATGCCTATTGCCTATCGTTATGCATTTGAATTATGATGCTTATCTCTTGTTGCATTACATCTCACATACTTAGTACATTCAAACTTACTGATGCATACTCTTGCCTACATGATATCACCATGTAGGGACTGGAGCTCCTATTAATTCTTCTTGTGGCTAGACGGATTGTTCAAGTTATCCTTTGATGAGGTCATCTATTCCGGGGACAAGAACTATCCTCTCACATTATGTGTTAAGATTGCCTTTACTTTATTGTATGCTTATGACTATGACGGTGAGCATGGTTGTATGTCTTGGCCCCCGCCATTATCTGTGTAGTAGAAGCGTTGTTGGACAAAGCTATGTATTTATGCTATGAGTTGATTTATTTATCTCTTAACTCTATGTTACAACAAGTTCTCCCTTCGTCCCTCTTGCCCTTATTTCTATTCTTTAAATGTCATTTAATTGTTTCCGCTATCAAGGATATGTAATAATATTCTATGAGGCTTGTTTGGGGTTCCTTCGGGTTTTCCATTTGCCGATCACGTCTAGGCCCTAGGGATGGGTCGTGACAAAGATTGTATCAGAGCACTAGGTTGATAGATCCTCGAAGTCCAGTACACCGCATCGATTAGAGTCTTATTCATGATTGTGTTATGCACCACAACTATGAGTTGGAGGTTATGAGACGTTTTAGGAAATGTTTCCCTTCTTCATGGTTTATGTCATGCTTTATAAGCGAGAGAAGGTTTTCTCCTCTAACGAATGTTCTTTTCTCTTCTAGTTGATCATGCCGCTTCAACGAGGAAGGCGAAGGAAGGTAAATAGAAGGTTTTGATTTGATGGATCCGAGTTTCACTATTTCTTCTCTATTCTTTTGATTAACAGTTGGGCTTCTTGTGTGCCCAAGTGGTTGTGTGGATATTTGGTATCTATTATCTTGGTTTGGTATATTGTTGCTAGAAAGTTCATTGGTATTGATTCGGGTTTGTATTGCATTAGGTCTTGCTTGATGGCTTGTTGGATTTGATGTGGAGGATTGTGATGTTATACTTGGGATGGAATAGTTGCATGCATGTTGTGTCTCCGTCGATGGTGGGACCCGTAGACTTAGAATCCGACTCCCTAATGAACTTGTCTTTGAGTGGGAGATTGTCAAGTGGTAGCAAGGGGAGGTAGGTCCATTCATGACTTAAGGTGCAATTGGTCTCTAAAGGGTTGCATTTTTCATCTTGTGATAAGTGGAGGTGTTGAACCTAAGTTGTTTTGTCTATAGAATTGTTGTTGGTGGGGGATGAGGCTTTGAATGTCCTTTCCAATATTTTGAATTTTGGAGTAGTGCCCTTTGGTTTGACTAGTACACCAGTTATGCCTATAAGTCTCAAGAGTATGATCTCTAGTCCTTACCCTAATAGGTGTAGGATGGTTTTAGTGAAGATAATGTGGTTTGTTCCCTAATGAGGTAGTACATGTGAATCATTTGAGGGTAGTACTACGAGTTCAAGGAAAAAGGTTAGGTGTTAAGTACGTGAGATAGGAATTTTGGTGGTAAAGGGTTTCCTTCCTAAGTTGCGTGGTGCCGGCCGATGGTATTAAGGTGGACTTTAGTAAGATGAAGGTGATTAGAGAGTAGGATAGACCTTTAACTTCACCGGATATTAGAAGCCTCTTGGGTTTAGTGGGTTATTGTCGGGGATTGTGAGTAGGTTCTCTTCTATTGTTACTCCTATGGCTTAGTTGACCCTAGGTAAGACCATGTTGTGACCGACGTTTTGAGTAAGGTGATTTGATAGGTCTGGGAGTTGCTATTTCTTGTGTTATCCCTTGGTACTAGTAGGATTCATGTGTATGTGGGTTTCATTCATAGGTTCATTTCACCCATGAAGCCCAATTTTCCTTTTATGAAAATTGCATGATTTCAAGATGTATTTCTTATAGGTATTTATTATTATAAAAAATATGAGCATGAAATATGCTGAGGTTTTGTCAAATATTGTTGATTATGCATAAATATCTATTTTTAGCTTATACTATGAAGTAATCTTTGTCTATTGAGACAATACATGACTCAAGCTATGAAATCTATGAACAATTACGAAGTTTTGCTATGATTTACAAGTTACCCATGATGGGATTTTACCATGATGTTGGTGGGATGATTTACATGATTTTAAGATGCATTGATTTCGCTATTTCATGATCTATACTCTTGCATTTTGCATGATTCGAACATGTCCGCATATGTGCCCACCAAGTATTTGATGAAATGTCAAGTTAAGAATTCTCAATATATGTACATGTTTTACAAGTCAAGTGACTTCATGATGGATATAGGCTATCAAGTATGTTACGTTTCATGAAATGATCTACGACTATGCAAGTGTGAAGTTAAACCCTTCAAAAATTTATTTTCAAGAAAATCTACATGGATTTTACTTATTTTAATTTGGGATTTGAATATTATGATTCCTAAAATTCTATTGATGCATGAGTAGTGTTTATTTGATTATATTAATATGATTTAAACTATTATATGAGGATTTACTTTGGGTTTATGAAGTTATAAGTATGCGTATTCCCCTTTTGAAATCATTTATGCATGAGAGATTACACTATGGATTTAAATATGGAATTAATTATGTTTTCACTTCAACTTCATTTTATAAATGTTGATTTTAGATGGAGTCTTAATTAGCCATGTCATTTCCTCATTGTTCATAGCATATGCATTCATGTACACGAGTTATTTTGAAAATATTATGTTATGGGTAAGCCCAATTTCATTTTATGGTATGATTTTGATAAAAGGTTGGTTATAACAATATTGTGATCACATATATGTCTTTGATTTTGGCTCTTTAAGTATTTTTGGTGCTTGCACCATTTTGTATATGAATGAACTATTCCTATGCATGAGTATTATGACTATGATGATTTTGGCATTTAAACCTAAGTATGAATTATTATAAATGGTGTTTGGCTTTTAATCCCAATTGTGCATTGAAATGATTTGGTAAATGACAATTGCCTCTTTGAAAGTATGTACATGCATATTATAAGTATTTTTGTGGGATGACTACTTAGCTTGTTGTGTTGAGGGTCTTGGGGTAGTTTGGGCTACTTGCATAGCATGTTTCTAATGAGTGTAGAACCCGTAAGGTTGTAATACCATGGGTGAGGATGGTTGATCTATTTAGTCAATTACGATGGGTTAGTCACTTCTCTAAGATTGATCTTTGGTTCGAGATTTGTCCCCAAGTGAGGATGAGGGTAGGTGATATTCCTAAGTGTCCTTTTCGGACTAGGAGTGTGCATTTTGACTATTGGTGGAGTTGTTTGGTTGGCTTATGCGTCATTGTGTTTATGAGTTTCATGATTAGGGTCTTAAAAACCCTACCTTGATATATTTGTGGTGGTTTCTAGTGACGAGGTATTAATTTGTTTAGATATTGTGAATTATTTGTGGGTAAGAAGAAGGTGGTTAGGATTCTTTAAGGATTATGAATGAGTGTGCATTAGTTTTCCTCAATAACGCTCATGTTGCGGTCGGTGCTCTAGGTAGCCTAGCATGTGTGGATAGTGGTGACAAGAAGGAGATGAGTGGGATCCATCAATGGTTAGATTGAGAGTTAAGTTGAGGGAAGTTGAGTATGGTGGTGTAGCGTTCTTCATGGTTTTAAATCTTTTTGGGTTAAGAGGTCTAGATTAGGTAAGGCCTTAATTCCATCTCATTAGAGTTGGAAGTTTTGGGTGAGAAGATGATAGAGTGGGGGTTGTCTTCCAAGGGGAAGATGGTGGTTATGGTACCAAGTGGGTTAGGTGTATTTAAGGTTGACAATTGAGTTAGGAATTGTGAGTCCTTACAGAGTGTAAAGGGAGGTTGGTTAGGTTGCATAAGTTTGGGAATTGCCTATGGATGTAGATATGGTTCATCCGGTTCATGCTTCTAGGTGGATGTGATGTGTTGGTGATTTTTGTGTTATAGAAAACTTTTAGGTTGTGGGGTTAAGGAGGGTAGGTTGGCTTAAGAGAAGGTCCCGGTGGGGGTGTTGGATGGATGAATGGAGAAGTTGATTGATAATGATGCAGTGTTCTTCAAGGCCCTTTGGGAGGAGTCGTCTAATTGTATGTGTTTCTCGGGGAGCTAGAGCAGGCATGGAGGAGCAATATCCGTATCTCTTTCACTCTATTCAAGCTTATGATGACATGCAGAGTCCTTTCTATGATTCCAAGTCCTATGTTTCAACCCCTGTGTCATTCATGTGCATTCATGTTTATGTTGGCAAGTTTATGATGATTTTACACTTATGTTGAGATCTTGAAAATGGTGTTTTTAATGTAATGTTGCATCCTTGTTGAGGCTGATTTGTTGATGATCACTCTTGTCTTGTACGTTCCTTTTACATTTGGGGACGAATGTTCCTAAGGGGGAGATATTGTAACGACCCCAAAAAGTGCTCAAAAATGTGCCTCGAAATTACCCAGAATCGTAAATTCCATAACCCTAGAAGTTCGTTCGTTATTTTGAAAATCTGACTTCATATTCTTGTTTAAGGGGTCAAATTGAGTGGGTAATGGGTGTAACCCAAATTTTAGAGCAGCCATATCAAAATCCAAAAATAACAAAGAATGATATTTAGGAGGGTCAACTTTGAAGGGGCATATCTCTTAGCACACAAAAAAAAGGTAGCACACGACCTGCCAACTTAAAGCTCTTTGAATCAGCTTTCCAATGCATTTCATTTCAGCTCATTCTGAGTTCCGATGAAGTATTTATGCCCATTTTTGGAGAACTCATTCGTCCAGAAAAAGTAGATTTCCAATGAGCATCTGCGTCAACTCGGCGATACGGACCAGTGTTATTTTGGCCCTGTTATTTTGATTCTAATCCAAGACTTTCAGGTCTTGGGCCCAAGGGTTCCCATACGTATTTTTACCTATATTAGCCTTATTTCACCCTCATATCATCCTCAACATTCCCCAATATCCTCTCAAACACTTAGACTCATATTTCATCCTAAATTCAAGTTCCAAAACTCAAGACCAATCTTACGGATTTCTTCAAGGATTTCATTTAATCTTCAAGTCTCCATCTCCAATCTTCTTCAAGGGTTCTCCAAAGTTAAGGTATGTGGTGTTGAACCATTGGGTCCTTTCACCCATGGTGCCTAAACCCTCTTTTACTTAATATTGCATGATTTAAAGTTCATTTTACATGCCGGTCTTGTATATTGAGAAATTTACTGCACAGTGATTTTAGTTATGAAAGTATGGTTGTTTTAGGATGTTTTGAGCTTCAAATCTTGGATCGAATGTTGGATTTGATGAGGGGTTTTGATATGAATGTCTTGGGAGTGTTGCAAGGTGTTGATTAAAGGTTTTACCACTAATTTTTCTACATTTCATCTCTAAATTGCATGCTCTTTTACCCCCGTTACACACCCCCAAAGTGTTTGATAAAATTTCCGATTATGGTTTCTTGAGGAATTAAAGGTACAAAGCATGAAATATGATATGAATGATGTTATGATGAAGAAATGAGCTTATGTACATGATTATTTCCAACATGAGGTATTGCATTAAAGCTTATGATGAATCCTATATAAACTGTTGCATAGACCATGCCCGATCCGGGGGGCCAAGAGCCCGAGTAACATAGAATGAGGGTTAATACTCATCTCCACCAGGGTGACGGAGTGGCATCGTCATCAACCTAGATGAGGGTTTGTACTCGTCAACCTAGAATGAGGGATAGTACTTATCTCCGCCTAGGTAATGGGGTTGTAACATCATCAACCTACCAACTGGTTTGTACCTTGGAAAGCTTGCTTGGTCTCTTGTACACATATGATATTCTATCTGAGCATGCGTTACTTAAGCATGTTTTACTTATGCATTGGTCATACATGTCATATTGTTATTTATGCCTATTGCCTATCGTTATGCATTTTGAATTAGGATGCTTATCTCTTGTTGCATTACATCCCACATACATAGTACATTCAAATGTACTAACGCATACTCTTGCCTACATGACATCACCATTTAGGGGCCGGAGCTCCTATTGATTTTTCTTGTGGCTAGATGGATTGTTCAAGTTAGCCTTTGGCGAATCCTCCATTCCTGGGACAAGACTATTCTCTCACATTATGTACTAAGATTCTCTTTACTTTATCATATACTTATGACTATGAGGGTGAGCCCAGTTGTATGTTTTGGCCCCCACCATTATCTGTGTAGTAGAGGTGTTGTTGGACAAAGCTATGTATTTATGCTATGAGTTGATTTATTTATCTCTTGACTCTATGTTACAAGAAGTTCTCCCTTAGTCCCTCTTGCCCTTATTTCCATTCTTCAAATGTCATTTAATTATTTTCACGACCAAGGATGTGTAATGATATGCTATGAGGCTTGTTTGGGGTTTCTTGGGGTTCTCCATTCGCCGGTCACGTCTAGGCCCTAGGGTTGGGTAGTGACACTAAGATTGATATCGTTGAAAAGAGTCCGCGTGGCGATATGTATAAGACTATAGCATAACAGATGAGTTTAAGATATTCTTGGTAGGTAGTGATTCCTTGACCAAGTGAAGGTACATTCTTACAACCTAGTAGAGGAAATTGATTCCTAGAGTTAGAGAGAGAACTTTGAGAGCTAAGGGGGAGATGACGAAGTGGTAAACCAGAGTAGATCTTAGGTCTTTGATAGTGATGGGCTGATCAAGGTGAGATGTCAACTCTTTTCCATCTCATATGATCTTTATCCTTCAGTAGAGGTGATACTCCATTTCTTTCTAGTGTATTACTGTCGTACCTATGGCTTAGCCCGATGCACATCATGTTGATTCCCGTTCATGCTGAGTTTCGAGGATGAGAAGCGTTGGATTCATTCATTAATCTTGATCTTACCCTGTGAATCCAAAAGTTTCCAGCTCTATGTTAAATAAGATGTGACCTGAGTTTTACATTACGTATAGTTTTGTGAAAGAGTGACTTTTGATTTATGAGGGAGATTGTACTTCGTTATGATTGTCTTCAGATAAGATTTTTTTCTATTGAATCGTGCTAATGATCTCCGTTCCAAGCCCTTTGAGTAATCCAGGTGTCCAGTCTTGATAGAAATATTAATGATAGTAGATGAGTTATGGGGGATAGGAGAGAATGGGTGCTCTTGAATTGTGATAATGAAGTTGAGTTCCTATCTTCGAGTTGATGTTCCTTTTGAGCCTCTGCTTACTTGAGTATGCAAGTCCTTGATATTATTCGCGCCTAATAAGGGTGTTGGAGATAAAGTTTAAACTCTAAACATTGTGTAGAAGTCTATTCATGAAAATGAGTATTCAAGCAACTGAGTATTTGAGTTCTTGATGATATTCGTGCTTATTTTAGATGGAGAAGTAGTAGTTTGAGGTTTCACCAAAGGGGTAGATGATGAGTTCCTCCAGGTCCAAATAGTGATGCTGATAGTAGTAGACAGAGGATGAGGGTAGATGAGGGGGAGTAAGTATATCCTTATTATGATATTGGTGTTAAACTTGTGTCATGAAGGGATAGAGATAGAAAGGAGGTGAGAGATAAAATCTTACGATGAGCAGTAGATAGGTAAGAGAATGTTGGTGTGCTTTTGAGTGAGAACTTATTGAATTGTAGAGGTAGAAGTGCTAAGTAGGCTTGAAAATTCTAAGGTATAGTTGAAGTGATTAGGGTGATAGGCTTGAATTCGTGGTTGTTGTCACGCGAGTATCAATGATAGACTAGTGAATACTTCGTAATAAGAGTGCGAGAAAAAGTAGTGAAGTGGTCAACAGGACTGGTGATCTTTTAATGAAAGCCCTGTGGAAGTTCAGAGTTGAGTATTGAGGTTTAGCTTTATATGAATATGATCATCTCGTGAATAGCACCTTGAGGCTTAGAGGTACGCTTGTATGGAAGAGGAGGAGGTAGTTAGATAGAAATTTGAGTAAGAGCTATAAGCTTAAGTTGATGGAGTCGAGTTTTCTACTTTTAAGTCGATGTTCACCCATGAATGAGAGTATTTGAGTAATTAAGTTCTTGATGTGTGTGTATATTTTTAGTCTAAATAGAGACTATTAAGATAGATGAGGAGTCAAGAGCTGATTTATTGGGTGAGTATTGAGATGAGTCTTCAGTTTATTCGTGCCTATTATAACCTCTACTCATCTTTCGAAGATGAATGATCCCAAGGGGGAGATAATGTAACACCACCTGAAATTTCTGAATTACCCCTAGAATGGAATTGTGCGCATAACGCGTCTTCCCAAACTCCAATGGAAAATTCGAGATCGAATTTGCGATCAGCACAAAAAATAGAGTGGGAAAATGGTCTAGACCCGATTTTAGAGCAATCAAGTCGATAAATAATTTTTTGTATTTAAATCCAGGAAAGTGTGAGTAAATGCCCAGGGCACGACGCGCCTGTGTCCCGGACCTACACTTGTGGTTTTTCTTAAACTTCCTGAAAGAATGTATTCTGAGAAATTCGCAAAATAAACATATCCGCGCCCCAGGCGCGTCGAGATCAAATTTTATTTTTTTAATTTGGGAAGGGCTCTTTGGTCATTCCCCAACCCCTATTAAGTCAATAAACGAGTATAAGAGATCTTTTAGATCAATTCAAGTTCAAAGAATTTCTAGCAACTAAGTTTTCATATGTGTCGATAGAAGGGTGAATTTTAAATGTCCATATCTCCTAAAGTATAATGAGTTAGGTGACCCATAATATATAAAATTGAAGATATTTGAATAGCTTTCTAACGCATCCAATTTTGTATTAATCAAAGTTCAGAGTAGAAAGTTATGACCATTTTAGTGAAGAGGTGCAAAGTTGTCTAAAGGTCCGCGCTCGGAGCATGTCGCGGACTTGATGTGGACCCTTATTGGATAATTTAAAGACATTTTTTTTCTTTATATTTTGAGGGTATTTTGATCCTAAAACCTTTGGGGGTCTATCTAAAGTCCTAAAATGCCAAAAATGTCAATTTTCATAATCAAAAACCCTCTCCTTCACTCTTAAACAAATGAATGCTCAAGAATCTTCAAGAAAGTCGTCAAGTTAGGATTTGCTTTCAAGATTCATCCTTAAGGTAAGTTATTCTTCATAGATTTCAATCTACACAACCCGAATTTCTTCAACTAGTCATGAATCCATAATAGAATCTTAAATCATAACTTAGGGTTCCAATAAACGAATTCAAGAATTCCTAGAAAGGATTTTCTTAATTTTTGTTTCAAGAATCAGGGTTCTTCATCCAGAACTCTAATGATTATAAGTCAAGAATTCAAGAATCTTCTTCACTTCTGCCAAGAACTAATATCTAAGGTATGTAAGGCCCTCACAAAAAAATAATCTACTATTATTTTAGTATCCTTAACTACTGGTTTCTACCCAAGATCATAATTATGAGTTGAGATCAAAGTTTCCTCCATTACAAACAAATTGCATCAAAGTACTATTCATGCATAATTTCTTGATAAGGATCATGATTCTTGCTTATTTTATTATCAAATTAAGATGTTGAAACAAGATTTATAACTATGGTTGAAATTATGAGAACCCTATATCTATTTCATGAAAAGTTATAAAGTTTACAGTTTAAGTTAAGTCTAAGAAGTATTTAA
>JAPFFP010047524.1:0-10321 GCA_026153255.1 Solanum medicagineum | reverse complement strand
TGAGGGGTTTGTACTTCGCCACCGTGGTGATAAGGTGTGATTATCATCAACCATGTGAGGGGTTTGTACCACACCGCCAGGGTGATGGGGTGAATCCATCATCAACCACCAAGGGATTTGTACCTTGAAAAGCTAGCTTGGTTTCTTCTACACATATGATACCCTATATGAGCATAAGTTACTTAAGTATGTTTTACTTATGCATTGATCATACATGCCATATTGTAATATGATGTCTATTGTTTATTGTTATGCATTTTGATTATGATGCCCAGCTCTTGTTGCATTATATTCTACATACTTTGTACATTCAAATGTACTAACGCATACACTATGCCTACATGATGTCACCATGTAGGAACCGGTGCCCAAGTTGATCAACCTCCTCCTCCACGTGGCTAGTTCGATACTACTCAAGTTAGTTGATGAGTTCTCCACTTCGGGGACCTTAGTTAATGTTGCTCTTATTATGCATTGAGACATTCTTCCTTATGTTCTATTTTGACTATGAGGGTGAGCCCAGTTTCTTTGTCTTGGGCCCCGCTCTTATGTATGTATTGGAGGTGTTTGTTGGACATGTTATGTATCTACTATGCGAGCTTGACTCTTGTCTCTTGATTATGATGTTATGTAAGATTTTCCCTTAGTCTCATTGCCCCTATTCATACTTTTTTAAGTTGTTTATATGCTTTCGCGACCAATGATGTGAAATGACAAGGTAAGAGGCTTGTTTGGGTTCCTCCGGGTTCTCCATTAGTCGTGTCACGTCTAGGTCCAAGGCTTGGGTCATGACAAACTTGGTATCAGAGCAGTAGGTTGATAGATCCTTGGAGTCCAACACACTACGTTGATTATAGTCCTATTCATGGTTGTGAAGCATGCCATGACTATGAATAGGAGGCAATGAGACATTTTTGGAAATCTTTCCCTTCATCATGTTCTAAGTCGTGCTATAGAGTTGTGGTAAGTTTTCCCCCCTAACGATTGTTCTTTGCTATGCTAGATCATGCCAAAAACTCGAGGAAAAAGGTCCTAAACTCCTGAGGAGACACCTACCAATGGTAAGCTCCGGGATGCCCTCACTATGCTTGCCCAAGTTGTGGCCAACCAAGTCAATCAAGGGGCCCAAGCCCCTCATGCTACTACCTCGGGAGCTAGGTTAAGGGACTTCATGAAGTTGAATCCTCAGGTATTCTATGGGTCAAAGGTGGATGAAGATCTACAAGAGTTCATTGATGAGGTCTACAAAATCTTGAATATCATAGGTGTTGGTCCAAATGAAAAGGCAGAGTTGGCAGAATACCAACTCAAAGGGGTAGCCCAAATTTGGTATGACCAATGGAAGGGTGAGAAGGGAATTGGTAATGTGGTGCTTTAGGAAGAGTTCTAATTGGCTTTCCTTAATTGGTTTTTGCCTCTTGAGCTTAGGGAAGCTAAGATGGTAGAGTTCATGAACTTGAAAGAAGGTACTATGATTGTGAGGGAGTATGCCCTCAAGTTTAATCAACTTTCAAAGTATGTTGCTCAATTGGTGGCTGATCCTAGATCTATGATGAATAAGTTCGTGATGGGGGTCTCTGACTTGGTAAGTGAAGAATGTAGGTCTTCTATGCCAATTAGTGGCATGGACTTGTCTCGGTTAATGACATATGCCGAGCAAATGGAGGAAGAAAAGGGGGAATGAGGCCAAGAGGGCCCGATTTGAGGGTAAATTCCAAAAAAGGTGGTAGATTTTTTCAAGGCTAAGGGCCTACTCATGCTACTAATAGGAGGTTTGCCAATGACTTCGCTAAGCCTCAAGCTGTTGGTCATGTGACTCCTATAGATGTGTGCCCTAAAGGTGGAAGGGGTTATGGAGGCCTATATTTGAAGGGTTCTAATGTATGCTATGAATGTGGGGAGCTTGCTCACAAGAAGGCGGATTGTCGAAGAAACCGTGGACAGGACCGGGGTGCAAATACGGTCCTATTAGGTAGAGGTAGTGCCCAAAGGTACAACAGGTTTTAGGCACTACATGGGAGGCAAGGGGTTGGTGAGGTCCCCGATGTTGTTATCGATATGTTGAAAATATTTGACTTTGATGTGTATGCTTTGATTGATCCTCGTGCCACTCTCTCCTTTTTTACCGCTTTTGTTGCTAAAATGTTCCATGTTGTCCCCGAGTTGTTGCATGAGTCATATGAAGTGTCTACTCCTATTGGTGCCTCTATTGTTGCTAGGAAAGTTTATAGAAGTTGTCCTATTTGTATTTTGCATAAGTTGTTGCCTTGTGATCTTGTTGAATTGGACATGGTAGATTTTGATGTCATTTTTGGGATGGATTGGTTGATTCCTACTATACTTCTATTGATTGTAGGACCCATAGGGTCAAGTTTCAATTTCCTAATGAACCCATTTTTGAGTGGGAAAGTCAAGATGTGATGGTCAAAGGTAGATTCATTTCATGCATTAAGGCCGGTAAGTTGATCTCTAAAGGGTGTCATCACCATCTTGTTTGTGGAGATCAAAGTCCCTTCCATTGAGTTGGTTCCGATTGTAAATGAGTTTTTTGATGTCTTCCCAAATGACCTTCCGGTGTTCCTCCCGAAAGGGAGATAGATTTTGGCACAGATCTCCTTCCCTATACTCAACCTATCTGCATTCCCCCTTACTGTATGGCCCCGGCAGAGTTGAAGGAGTTAAAGGAACAATTGAAAGATTTGTTGGAGAAGGGATTTATTAGACCTAGTCAATCGCCTTAGGGTGCTCCAGTGTTATTTGTAAAAAAGAAGGATGGGTCACTTAGAATGTGCATTGACTACTGGCAACTCAATAGGGTCACCATCAAGAATAGGTATCCTCTTCCAAGAATTGATGATTTTGTTTGACCAATTGCAAGGGGCTAGCTTCTTCTCTAAGACTGATCTTCGGTTCGTGTACCATCAAGTGAGGGTAAGGGAGTGTGATATTCCCAAGACGTCCTTCTGGACTAGATATGGGCATTGTGAGTTTGTTGTGATGTCGTTTGGGTTGACCAATGCACCGACCATCTTTGTGGACCAAATGAATAGGGTCTTCAAACCTTACCTTGATTCTTTTGTTGTGGTCTTCATTAATGATATATTGATCTATTCACATAGTAGGGAGGAGTATATGGGTCATTTGAGGGTGGTGTTGCAAAGATTGAGGGAGTATTTTATGCTAAATATGATAAGTGTGAATTTTGGTTGAAGGAGGTTGCATTCTTGGGTCATGTGGTGTCGGGGGATGGTATAAAAGTGGATCCTAAGAAAACCGATGTGATTAGAAATTAGCCTAGACCATTGGCCCTGTCGGATATTAGGAGCTACTTGGGCCTAGCGGATTATTATAGAAGGTTTGTGAATGGGTTCTCCTCCATTGCTTCCCCTTTCACAAAATTGACTCAAAAGAAGGTTAAGTTTGAGTGGACTGACGAATGGGTCTTTCACCCATGGTGCTCTAATCTCCTTTTACTCAAATTGCATGATATAAAGTTGATTTACAAATGGGTCTTGCTTATTATGAAATTCACAGCACACTATGTTAAATCTATGAGAAATTGTGACTGTTTTGCTACGTTTTGAGCTATAGATCTTTGATCTATTGTAATATATGATAAGGGGTTTTGATGTATGTTTCTTGAGGGTGTTTCAAGGTGTTTATTGATGGTTTTACAATGGATTTTCTTGAATGATTTCATCTATATATTTCATAGTTTTATACTAGCATTACACACCCTCTAAGTGTTTGATAAATTGTCCGGATGTGGTTTCTTGAAGAGTTGAAGGTCCAAAGCATGACATATAATACGATTGACTATATGATGATGAAATGAGCTTATGTATACAATATACTCTATATAAAGTGTTGTATTAGACCATACCCAATCTCAGGGGATAAGAGCCCGGGTAACCAAAGTGGGAGTTTGTACTCATCAACCATGTGAGGGGTTTGTACTACACCACCAGGGTGATGGGATGAATCCATCATCAACCACCAAGGGGTTTGTACCTTGAAAAGCTAGCTTGGTCTCTTCTACACATATGATACCTTATATGAGCATGAGTTACTGAAGCATGTTTTACTTATGCATTGATCATACATGCCATATTGTAGTATGATGTCTATTGCCTATTGTTATGCGTTTTGATTATGATGTCCATCTCTTGTTCCATTGCATCCTAAATCCTTAGTACATTCAAACGTACTAACGCATACTCTATTTCTACATGATGTCACTATGTAGGAACTAGTGCCCAAGTTGATCATTCTCCTCCTCCACATGGCTAGTTCGATACTACTCAAGCTAGTAGGTGAGTCCTCCAATTCGGGGACCTTAGTCCATGTTGCTCTTATTATGCATTGAGACATTCTTCCTTATGTTCTATTTTGACTATGAGGGTGAGCCTAATTGCTTTTTCTTGGCCCTCGCTCTTATCTATGTATTAGAGGTGTTTGTTGGACATGTTTTGTATCTATGATGCGAGATTGACCCTTGTCTCTTGATTATGATGTTATGCAAGCTTTTCCCTTAGTCCTATTGCCCCTATTCGTACTATTTTATGTTGTTTATATGCTTTCGTGACCAATGATGTGAAATGACAAGTTTTAAGGCTTGTTTGGGTTCTTCTAGGTTCTCTATTCGTCGTGTCACATCTAATCCCTTGGTTTAGGTTGTGAAAAAAGGTGTAGCTTCCATATGAGAAGTCGAGGCGAACATGATGAAGCAGCATCCCTATCCTTTTCCAAATCTACCTAAGCCTAGGGCACTAGGTTCTTTATTTTCCTAAGTGGTCCTAATCCTTCCAATTCTTGAGTCTCATGGCATGACATGCCTACATGTGCATTAAAATGATTTATGTGATGTTTTGAAATGATTTAAACACATTTTGGCATGAGCTTTAACTATTTCATGATTTTCAAATAATGAGCTATACATTGAATCCCATGGTTGGGAGATTTGTGTTCTAAATCTAGTGTGTCAAGCCTTGTCCTCCCATATTCGGGGATGAATGTTCCCAAGGGGGAGATATTGTGACACCCCATAACTTCATGCTCTTATGTATCCATGTTTCAAGCCTCATTTTGTTAGGTGGGGAGTGTATTAGGGTCGTGGGAGACTTCTAGTACTTAGACGAGTTCGAGACTTCCCTACGAATTGAGTTTTGGGTGTTGGTTTGTGCCAAGGTTAACTTGAAACGAGCATAACTTTTAGCACACAAAGAAATGGATGAACCATCACATGTCAAATGAAATCCCTTTGAGTTAGCTTTTCAACTCACTTGTTTTCACCTTATTCCGAGGTTAGATGAAGGAGTTATGATCGTTTCTTGAGACCCTCCCGTGCAGTGAAACCACACGACAACTTGACGGGGAGTGGGGCCTTGGACAGGCCGTCTAGACTGCCTTGGAGCTAGAAAAGACCATTTTTGGTCTAAGGCATGGCCAGTGGCATGGGCCATGTGGCTTGCCACTGACCGTGTGGCTTGTCGTGGAGTGTGTGCAAGTGAGGAAGAGTTGGTGTGGGAGGAGTTTTGACCAAGTGTGGCACCACGGGCACCTTTGATGGGCCATGGAAGGTCATATGGCTCGTGGACTTAGGACGTGGGGCAGCTTGGAAACATTTGTTCTCTAAGTGTAATTCAACGGACCACTACACGGATCGTGTAGCACCACATGGCCCGTGAATGTGGCTCGTTAAAGTGACGATGGCGGTAATTTTTCTAAGTGTTCCCAACTTCCAATTTTTGACCAAGTCTCACCTCACGAGCACTCCACACGACCCGTGGAGTGCCATACGACCTGTGTGGGCCTCAGTGGGGCAGCACTTTGCCAATTTTTCCATCCGTTTACTAATGGCATTTTTTGTAAATTTAATCCATTCTAATGAGGTTTTTAGACTTTCAGTGCTATCTTAACCTCTCGAAGAGACTTAAACCCTATTCCAAATGGTCAAACTCATTACTCTCAACTTGAATACACTCTCAAATCCTCTCAAAAGCCTTTACTAAGAACCCAATACAAATTCAAGGAAACTCAATAACAAGTCTGGATTTCAAGACTCAATCCCAAGCTTTCATTCTTTCCTAAATTTCAAGAGACTCAAGGTATAAGGTATGTGGGTTTCAACCATTGGGTTCTTTCACCTATGGTGCCCAATCTTTCTTTTTACATAAATTGCATGGTTCTAAGTTGATTTACTTATTGTCTGACTTATTGTGAATGTAACTATGAACTATATTGGGGTTTCATGAAAGTGTGATTGAAAACACATGTTTACTCATTTTATGTCTATACCATGAGATGATTTGCCTATTGTCACGATGCAAGCCTAGGGCCTAGACGTGACACTGGGCATAGGCAACCCGAAGGGACCCCAAGCAAGCGTCTTAACATATCATTCCACATCCTTGATCGCGGAAGCAATAGAATACAATAAGAAGTAGTAAATTGGGACAATCGGCTAAGGGAAACACTTTTATGTCACAAATATCAAGAACAAGAGAGTCAAGGCTCATTGCATAGATACATAACATGTCCAACAACACCTCTACTACATAGATAAGAGTGGGGGCCACGACAAGCAACCGGGCTCACCCTCATAGTCAATACATAAAATAAAAGAAAGATAGTCTTAGTACATAGCAAGAGATCATAAGCAACGTCGTCAGAATGGAGGACTCACCAACAAGCTTGAGAGACAATAGTACTAGCCACGTGGAGGAGGAGGATGATCAAGCGGTGCTTCGGTTCCTACATGGTGACATCATATAGACATAGAGTATGCGTTAGTACGTTTGAATGTACTAAGTATGTATGATGCAATGCAATAAGTAATAAGCACCATAAACAAATGCATAACATAGGCAATGAATAAGCTTATAGCAATATGACATGTATGAATGATGCTTGAAGTAAAATTATGCTTATATAGATCATAATACAAGTTTAGGGAGTGACCATTCTTAGTGCAATCCAAGGCCTACCACCTCCTCAGAGAGGCATATGAGGTACAAACCCCTTCATGAGGTTGATGGAGTACAAACCCCCCAACAAGGTTTATGGATACAAACCCCCAACATGGTTGATGGGTACAAACCCCCAACATGGTTGCGTGGGCCTGCCACCTACCGAGGGAGGCGATCAAGGTAAAAAACCCTCAACAAGGTTACCCGGGCCTACAACCCCCCAAGTGAGGCTTGGTCATCCCCAACACTATAGAGATAATATACATAAATTCCTTCCATTGTCATCATATACATACATTCCCTTCATCATCATCATATACATACATTTCTTTCATCATCATAAATTCATTCAACTCATAAGACATACATTGGACCTTCAATTCCTCAAGAAATCATAATTCAGACATTTTATCAAACACATGGCGGGTGTGTAGTGCTAGTGTAAAACCATGCAAATCAAAAGTGAAATCATGCTAGAAAATTTAATGTAAAACCATCAATAGATACTTGGTAACACCCTCAAGCAATATACATCAAAACCCTTCATCAAATCTCTCAATAGATCTTGGTTTCATTGCTCAAAACATGCTAAAACAGTCACAATTTCATAAACCCCAATTTAGTGTGCAGTGAAATTCATAATAAATAAGACCCTTGAATAAATCAACTTTAAATCATGCAAATTTTGAGTAAAAGAGAGCTTGGGTATCATGGGTGAAAGGAGCCCATGAAAGAAACCCACATACCTTAACTTGGGAGAATAGCTTGATGAAGATTAGAGATAGAGACTTGAAGCTTGATTGAGAGCCGTAGAATCCGGATGAGTTTGAGCAGGGGCGAGGATCAGCATTGGGAATTACATTTTTGCGATTTTCAAATTTTAGTACGGTTGCTCTTAAATCGGGGTTAGACCCATTCCCCACTGAATTTGACCTCCTGAATAAGAATATGAAGTCAGATTTTCAATATCGTGCACGAATCTTGAGATATATAGAAATTACGATTCCGAGAACTTCCGAGGCGCATTTTCGGGCACTTTTGGGGTCATTTCAATATCTCCCCCTTGGAAACATTCATCTCCAAATGTCAAAGAAACGTATACGAGAGACACAAACATGACCATTTCATCCCACAAAGAGATGCAACAATGTACTTAAACATCATTTTAAAAATCTCATCACAAGTGTGAAATCATCGTGAACTTGTCAATTTAAACATGAATCCATGCAATGGCATAGGGGATGAAACATGAGACTTGAGATCATATAGAGGACTTAGATCAATACCTTAGGATTGAGCGGAGTGGAATAGGTAAGGATATCACATTTGCATGTCCGCTTCGGCCTCCCAAGTAGCACTTTCAACTTGTTGATTCCTCCAAAGGACCTTAACGGAAGTCACATCCTTGTTCCTCAACCTCTTCACTTGTCTATCCAAAATCTAAACCGAAACTTCTTCATAGGTCAAATTGTCTTCAACAAAACCCACCACATCAAGAGGCACAATAGCATAAGGGTCACCCACACACTTCCTCAACATAAACACATGAAAGACTAGATGAACCAACTCCATTTCACTAGGCAAATCTAACTCGTAGGCCACCTTACCAATCCTTATCATCACCCTATAAGGACCCATATATCTAGGGATTAACTTTCCCTTCTTGCAAAAATAGATCACACCCTTCATGGGTGACACCTTTTAAGTAGACCCAATCACCAACCTTGAATTCAAGATCCCTTCTCCTCATGTCGGCATAGGACTTTTGGCAACTTTCGGCCGTCTTCAACCTTTTGGAGCTATTGGGCTGTCTTCGACTTTGGGTTCTCTTCTATTATGTTTATGCATGTTTTAAGCTAAAGAAGTATGATCTCTCTTGATATTTGATGGGGGTTTTCAATATATTTCACATAAGGGTTTTACCAAGTATTAGTTGGTTGATTTACATTAGGATTTCTCACATGATTTCACTTTTGAACTGTATGGTTTTATACAAGCATAACACACCCGCCATGTGTTTGATAAAATGTCCGGTTTTGGATTTTTGAGCTATGTATGATCTATTGTATGACCTATGACTTGAATGACTTTATAAAGATGAAAAGAAGGTATATATGTGTTGAATTCATGGAAAGTAACCATAGTGTTGTGAGTTGACCATACCTAGTTAAGGAGGGGTAAATTGCCTCAACCATCTTGATGGGGGGTGGTATGCCCATAAACCAATTAGGGGTGGATTCCTCAATCACTTGGGATTGGGGTGGTGATATCGTCAACCAATTGAGGGGATTATTCCTCAATCGCTTGGGACGGGGGTAGTCATGCCATCAACCAATTAGGGGGTTGATTTCTCAATCACTTGGGATGGGGGTGGTTATGCCATCAATCAATCGATGGGTTGATTGCTCAATCACTTGGGACCACGGTGGTCATACGGTCAACCAATTGAGGGGTTGATCCTCAATCACATCCCAAAGGGTGGTCTACCTTGGATTCTGAGTATTAAGTTGGCTTGGTCTATGATGATGGTCTCTTTATACACATGTAATATGTTCTATATCAACATGTTATACTTCAAGCATCATTCATGCATGCCATATTGCTATTATGTTCATTCAATATCTATTTATGCATTTCAATTATGTTGCTTATCCTTTTTTTCATTGCATCCTACATACATATTACATCCAAACGTACTAACGCATACTATATGCCTACATGATATTACCATGCAGGAACCAGAGCCCCACTTGATCATCTTCCTCTTCCATGTGGCTAATACTATATTTTAAAGCAAGTTGGTGAGTCCTCAACTCCGAGGACATGTTTCTTTGAATTTATGCTATGTGTTGACGCTTATTATGTTGGAAACATATGACAATGAGGGTGAGCTCGGAGATCTTCTTGGCCCCCGCTCCTATCCATGTATTAGTGGTGTTGTTAAAACATTATGATGTATTAATGCTATAGTTTGACTTTCTATGTTTCTATGGTATCAACTACGTCCCTTAGCCCCATTTTCCTTTTTTACTATCTCTTGATGTTGTACAATTGACAGCGACCAAGGATGTGTAATGATATGCTAAAAGGCTTGTTTGGGGTCCCTTCGGATTCCCCATTCACCGTGTCACGTCTATGTCCTAGGTTCGGGTCATGAAAATGTATTACTGAATTCTCTTTATATTGAATACTTTCTAATGGTGGATGACATTAGAACCTTCCTAGTGTTAATGACTGGACCAAGGTAGTAATGAATAAGAAAAGAGATTAATTAATAGGATTCGATTGATGTTTCTCGTCTAATGAACTGAACTGGGCCAAGGGGAGGTTGTGCTGGGATAATAGGTAAGGGG
>JAPFFP010047523.1:0-10321 GCA_026153255.1 Solanum medicagineum | reverse complement strand
AATCAAATAATTACTACCCATGCATCAATAGAATTTTAGGAATCATAATATTCAACACCCCAAACTAAAGTAAGCAAAATCCATGTAGGTTTTCTTGAAAATAGTTTTGGATCTCCTCGATTGGAAGGGATCAAGGACCAACCCTAATACACATGAATCCTACTAGCACCAAGGGATAACATAAAAAATAGCAACCCCTGGACCTATCAAATCACCCTACTCCAAATGTCGATCACAACATTGGTCTCACATAGGGTCAACTAAGTCGTAGGAACAACAACGGAAGAGAACGTTCTCACAATCTCTGACAATAGCCGGCTAAACTCAAGAAGCTCCTAACACCCAAGGGAGTCAAGGTCTAGTCTAATAGCTGATCACCTTTATCTTACTAGGATCCACCTTAATGCCTTCACCCGACACCGCACAACCTAGGAAGGCAACTTCTTACAACCAAAATTCCCATTTCTCCTATCTAGCATCCTACCTCCTTCCTTAAACTTGTAGTAATATCCTTGAATGACTCACATAAACTACCTCATTAGGTAACGAACCACATTATCATCACCAAAACCACCATAAACCTATTAGGTATGGACTAGAGATCTTACTCATGAGACTTATAGGCAGAATCGATGTACTAGTCAAACAAAAGGAAACTACCCCAAAATTAAAAATATCGGAAAGGACATTCAAAGCCTCTCGCACCACCACCAACAATTGTATAGACAAAACAACTTAGGTCCAATACCTCTGTTTCTCACAAGTCGACAAATGCAACTCCTTAGAACCCAATTGTACCTTAGGGCATGAAATGGACCTGCCTCCCTTGCTACCATTTAACAACCTCCCACTCAAAGATGGGCTCACTAGGGAATCGGGACTACCATTATGAGTTCTACCACCAAGGAGGTACACATGCATGCTACTATTCCATCCCAAGTACAGATTAAGCCACAAAGTAATATCTAATGCAATACAAACCCGTATGTACTTTCGAGCAACAATATACCCAACCAAGAGAATAGACACCAAAAATCCACATAACTACTTGGGCACACAAGAAGCCCATCCATCAACTAATAGAATAGAGAAGAAATAGTGAAACTCGAATCCATCAAAACCAAAACCTTCTACTTACATTCCTTCGCCTTCCTCCTTAAAGCAGCATGATCAACTAAAAGAGAAAAGAACATTCCTTAGAGGGGAAAGCCCTATCTCACTTCTAAAGAAAGACATAGACCATATTGAAGGAAAAAATTTCCTAAAATGTCTTATAGCTACCTACTCATAGTTGTGGTGCACAACACAACCATAAATAAAACGCTAATCGACGTGGTGTGTTGGACTCCGAGGATCTATCAACCTAGTGTTGTGAAACCAAGTTTGTCACGACCCAAAGTAGGGCATAGATGTGACATGGTGAATAGGGAGCCCTAAGGGTCACCAATCAAGCCTTTTAACTTGTTATTACACATCATTGGTCACGGAAGCAAGTAAAAAGGCATAAAGTAAGAATAAAGGGCAAGGGACTAAGGGAGAGAGAGAGAGCTTTATACTTAAATAGCTTGAATATCATAAGTTAGTCAAAGCTCAAGCATAATACATAACATGTCCAATAACACCTCTATTACACAGATAAGTGTGGGGGGCCAAGACAAGCAACCGGGCTCACCCTCATAGTTAATATATTAGATAGTCTTAGAAAATAGTATAAGAGAATAATTACTATCCCTAGAATGGAGAATTCACCCAAAGCTAACTTGAACAATCCATCTAGCCAGAAGAAGAATCAATAGGTGCTCCAGTTCCTCCATGGTTACATAATGTAGGAATAGAGTATGCGTTAGTTTGTTTGATTGTACTATGTATTTTTGATGTAATGCAACAATAGATAGGAATCATAATCAAAATGCATAACAATAGGTAATAGGCATAATAAAACAATATGACACGTATGATAAAAGCTAAAGTAAAATATGCTTAAATGACTCATGCTCATATAGGATATCATATTTGAAGATGAGACCAAGCAAGCTATCGAACCTTATGTTGCGCTAAGATGGTGATGGTCACACCCCATCATCCTAGGTGGTGATGTACGCACCCCTCACATGGTTAATGACATTCAGACCTATCATCGGGGTGGTGAAGTACTAACCCCTCACATGGTTGGTGAGCACTTACCCCCACCTTGGTTACCAAGGTACTAACCCCTCGATAGGTTACCCAAGCTCTTGTCCCCCGGATTAGGCATGGTCTAATGCATCATTTTATATAGGATTTATCATATGCTCTAGTGTAACACTTCATATAGGAATAATCATATACGTACTCTCATTTCATCATCATAACATCATTCATATTATATCTAATGCTTTGAACCTTCATTTCCTCAAAAACCATAGCTGTACATTTTAGCGAACTCCTTGGGAATGTGTAATGGGGGTAAAATATCATGCAATTTAGAGATGAAATCATGTAATAAAATTTGTAGTAAAAGCATCAATCAACACATTGCAACACCCCTAAGACATTCACATGAAAACCCCTCATCAAATCTAATATTAGATCAAAGATTTAAAGCTCAAAACTTGCTAAACAACCATTCATTCTTGAACTAAAATCACTATGCAGTAAATTTCTCAATATACAATACCCACATGTAAAATTAATTTTAAATTATGCAATATTAGCAAAAAGGAGGCTTAGGCACCATTGGTGAAAGGATCCAATGGTTCAACACCACATACCTTAGCTTTGATGAACCCTTGAAATAGATTGAAGATGGAGTCTTGAAGCTTGAATGAGATCCTTGATGCAATCCTCAAGATTGGTCTTGAGTTTGGGACTTGAATTTATGGTGAAATATGAGTCTAAATGTTTGAGAGGATATTGGGGAATGTTAGGGATGATATGATGGCGAAATAAGGCTAAGTATATATATTTTCAAGTGTCAGAACCCTTAGGCCCAGGACTTATAAGTCTTGGACCGAAAAAATTAAAATAGGCACAAAAAACAACAGGGGCGCGTCGCAGAGGTGATGCAAAAACCCTACTGGAATCTGCATTTTCTACACAAATGAGTTCTAGGAAAATGGGCATAAATCCTTCATCCGAACTCGGAATGGGTGAAACCAAGTAAGTTGGAAAGCTAATTTGAAGGGCTTTAATTTGGTAGGTGATGGGCCACTCAATTCTTTGTGTGCTAAGAGATATGCCCCATCAAAGTTGACCCTCATAAATAGCATTTTTTACAATTTTTGATTTTGATACGGTTGCTCTAAAATTCGGGTTAGACCCATTTCCCACTCTATTTGACCCCCAAACAAAAATATGAAATCGGATTTTCGAAATAAAGAATGGATTTTTAGATATATGGAAACCATAATTCCGGGTACTTCTGAGGCACATTTGCGGGCACTTTTCGAGGTCGTTACAATATCTCCCCCTTGGGAACATTCGTTCGCAAATGTAAAAGTGGCGTAAAAGACAAGAGTGATCATCAAAAAATTAGCCCCAATAAGAATGCAGCATTACATTAAAAATACTGTTTCCAGAATCTCAACATAAGTGTGAAATCATCATAATCTTGCCAACTTTAACATGAATGCACATGAATTACAAAGGGGATGAAACATCGGGCTTGGAATCATAGTAAGGACTTGGCATGTCATCATAAGTTTGAATAGACTAAAAGAGATATGGATATCTCTTCTCCATGCCTGCTCCGACTTCCCGAGAGACACATACGAATAGAAGGCTCTTCCAGAGGGCCTTAATGAACGCCACATCCCCATTAATCAACCTCTGCACTTATCCATCAAAAACCTCTATCAGGACCTCCTCCTAAGGCCACTTATCCTCCACCTCACCCACAACTTCAAAGAGTTCTATTACACTAGAGTCACAACACATCCCATCCACCTAGAAGAATGAAGAACCGGCTGAACCATATCTACACCCAAAGGCAACCCCCAAACTTAAGCAACGCTACCAACAATCCCTCTATACTATATAAGGACTCATAATCCACAACTCAATTGTCAATCTTAAATATACCTAACCAAATTGGTACCATAACCGCCATCGCTCCCTTGGGACAAAACCTACACTCTATCATTCTCTCACCCTAAACTTCCAATTCTAATAAGGCGGAAATGAAGGCGCTGCCTAATCTAGTCATCTTAACCCAAGAAAATTTGGAACCACCATGAACACTATACCACCATTCTCTACTTCCTTCAACCTAACTCCCAATCTAGCCAATCGATGGATCCCACTAGTCTCCTACTTGCCACCACTATCCACACACACTAGGCTACATAGAGCACCGACCGCAATGTTAGCCTTATAGGGGAAAAGTAATGCACACTCATTCATAATCCTTAAAGAATCCCTACCACCTTCTTGCTATCCACAATGCACATCTATCATATTTAAAAAACAACCTCTGATCTTCCATGACTTGCAATACTACCCCCAAATGATTCACATGCTCTAAACAAACCAATACCTCATCACTAAATGCCACCACAAACATATCAAGGTAGGGTTTTAAGACCCTATTCATGAAACCCAAAGACATATCCAATGCATAAATCAACCAAATAACTCCACCAATATTAATAATGCTCTCTCCTAATCCGAAATGACACCTAGAGATATCATCTATCTTTATCCTCACATGGAGATAAAGCCAAACCAAAGATCAATCTTAGAGAAATGACTATCCCAATGTAATTGACCAAATAGATCAACCATCCTCCACCATCATATTAGAACCTTATGGGTTCTACACTCATTAGAAGCATGCTTTGCAAGTAGCCCAAACTACCACAAGACCTCCAACCTATCAAGCTAAGTTCAACCAACATCATAACACAAGGCTCTATGGAACAAGAACATGGGGCAACCATTCTAGACCCTCCCCTCTCAATCCATCAGTACTAAGTGGTCATCCCATAAGAACACTTATAAAATATATATATATATATATACTTTCAAAGAGGCAATAGTCATTTTTTCAAATCATTTCAATGCATAATTGATCATAAAGGCCAAACACCATTTATTATAATTCATAGTTAGGATCAAATATCAATATCATTATTTCATAATCGTAATACTCATGCATAGGAATAACCCATTCATATACAAAATGGTGCAAGTACCCAAAATGCTTAAAGATCCAAAATCAAAGACATATTTGTGATCACAATATTGTGATAACCAACCTGTTATCAAAGTCGTACCATAAAACGAAATTGGGCTTACCCATAACATCATTTTTTTCCAAATAATCCATGTACATGAATGTATGTGCTATGAATAATGAGGAATTGACATCGGTAATTACGACTCCATTTAATTGTCAACATTTATAATATGATTTTGAAGTGAAAACATAATTAATTCCATAGTTAAATCCATAGGGTAATCTCTAATGCATAAGTAATTCAAAATGGGGACATGCATACTTATAATTTTATCAACCCAAAGTAAATCTCAAATAATGGTTCAAATCACATTAAAATAATTAAATAATCACTATCCATGCATCAATAGAATTTCAGGAATCATAATATTCAAAATCCCAAATTAAAAAACGCAAAATCCATATAGGTTTTCTTGAAAATAGTTTTGGATCTCCTCGATTGGAAGGGATCAAGGATCAACCCTCATACACATGAATCCTACTAGCACCAATGGATAACACAAGAAATAGAAACCCCCAGACCTATCAAATCACCATACTCAAAATGTCGATCACAATGTTGGTCTCACTTAGGTTCAACTAAGCCATAGGAACAACAATGGAAGAGAACATAGTCACAATCTCTAGCAATAGCCCGTTAAACTCAAGAAGCTCCTAAAACCCAAGGGAGTCAAGGTCTGGTCTAATAGCTGATCACCTTCGTCTTACTAGGGTCCACCATAATGCCATCACCCGGTACCGTATGACCTAGGAAGGCAACCTCTTACAACAAAATTCCCATTTCTCCTATCTAGCGTCCTACCTCCCTCCTTAAACTTGTAGTACTACCCTTGAATGAGTCACATGCACTGCCTCATTAGGGAACGAACCACGGTATCATCTCCAAAACCATCATATACCTATTAGTATAGACCAGAGAACTTACTCATGAGACTTATAGGCATAAACAGTGTACTAGTCAAACCAAAGAACACTATCCCAAAATTAAAAATATCGGAAAGGACATTCAAAGCCTCACCCACCACCAAAAACAATTGTATAGACAAAACAACTTAGGTCCAACACCTCTGTTTCTCACAAGTTGAAAAATGCAACTCCTTAGAACCCAATTGTACCTTAGGGAATGAAATGGACCTACCTCCCTTGCTACCATTTTGGCAACCTCCCACTCAATGACGGGCTCATTAGGGGATCAGGGCTACCTCTATGAGTTCTACCACCATGGAGATACACATGCATGCAACTATTCCATCCCAAGTACAACATCAAAATCCACAACATAAAGTCTAGTAAGCCACAAAAAAAAGCCCCACCATCAACTAAAAGTATAGAGAAGAAATAATGAAACTCGAATCCATCAAAATCCAAACCTTCTACTTAGCTTTCTTCGCCTTTCTCCTTGAAGCAACATGATCAACTAAAAGAGCAAAGAACATTCATTAGAGGGAAAAACCCTATCTCGCTTCTAAAGAACGACATAGACCATGATGAAGGGAAACATTTCCTTAAATATCTCATAACCTCCTACTCACAGTTGTGGTGCACAACACAACCATGTATAAGACTCTAATCGATGCGGTGTGTTGGACTCCAAGGATCTATAAATCTAGTGCTCTAATACCAAGTTTGTCATGACCCAAAGTAGGGCCTAGACATTACACGGCAAATGAGGAGCCCGAAGGGTCCCCAATCAAGCCTTTTAACTTATCATTACACAACATTCATCGCGGAAGCATGTAAAAAAGTGTAAAGTAAGAATAAGGGGCAAGGGACTAAAGGAGGGAGATAGAGATTTATACTTAAATAGCTTGAATATCATATGTGAGTCAAAGCTCAAGCATAACACATAATATGTCCAACAACACCTCTACTACATAGATTAGAGCAGGTGTCCTAGAGAAGCAACCGGGCTCACCCTCATAGTTAATACATACATAAAAGAAAGATAGTCTTAGAACATAGTAAGAGAATAATCATTGTCCCCGGAATGGAGGACTCACCCAAGGCTAACTTGAACAATCCATCTAGACACAAGAAGAATTGATAGGCACTTTGGTTCCAACATGCAACATCATTTAGGCATGGAGTATGCATTAGTACCTTTGAATGTACTAAGTATGTAGGATGCAATGCAACAAGAAATAGGCATCATAATCAAAATGCATAACAAATGGCAATAGGCATAATATAACAATATGACATGTATGATTAATGCTAAAGTAAAATATTCTTAAATAACTCATGTTCGTATAGGATATTGTATGTGAACATGAGACCAAGCAAGGTATCTAACTTTGTGTTGAGCTAAGAATGTAATGGTCACACCCCATCACCCTAGGTGGTGAAGTACGCACCCCTCACATGGTTAATGTCACTCACACCTATTCTCCGGGTGGTGAAGTAAGAATCCTTCACATGGTTGGTGAGTAATAACCCCCACCTCGGTTACCAAGGTACCTAACCCCTCGATAGGTTACCCGGGCTCTTGTCCCCCCAGATTATGTATAGTCTAATACATCACTTTATTTATGATTTATCATATGCTCTAGTGCAACACTTCATATAGGAATATTCATATGCATAAGCTCATTTCGTCATCATAACATCATTCATATCATATCTCATGCTTTGGACCTTCATTTCCTAAAAAACCTTAACCGGATATTTTATCAAACACCTTAGGGTGTGTAATAGGGGTAAAAGAAAATGCAATTTATAGATAAAATCATGTAATAAAATCTATAGTAAAACCATCAATCAACACCTTTCAACACCTCCAACACATTCACATCAAAACCCATCACCAAATACAACATTAGATCCAATATTTAGAGCTCAAAACATGCTAAAACAACCATACTTTCATGATCTAAAATCATTGTGCAGTAAATTTCTTAATATATAAGACCAACATGTAAAATCAACTTTAAACATTGCAATATTAGTAAAAAGAAGGCTTAGGCACCATGGCTGAAAGGACCTAATTGTTCAACACCACATACCTTAGCTTTGGAGAACTCTTAAAAGAGATTGAAGATGGAGACTTGAAGCTTGAATGAGATCCTTGATGAAATCCTTAAGATTGATCTTGAGTTTGGGACATGAATTTAGGGTGAAATATGAGTCTAAATGTTTGAGAGGATATTAGGGAATGCTAAGGAACATATGAGAGTGAAATAAAGCTAAGTATATGTATTTTCAAGTGTGGAAACCCTTAGGCCTAGGACATATAAGTCTTGGACTAAAAAAAATAAAACAGGCACCAAAAACAACAAGGGAGAGTCGCGGAGGTGTCGCAAAAACCCCACTGGAATATGCATTTTCTACACAAACAAGTTCTACGAAAATGGGCAGAAATTCTTCATTTGAACTCTCAATAGGGTTAAACCAAGTGCATTGGAAATCTAATTCAAAGGGATTTGATTTGGGAGGTAGTGAGCCACTCAATCTGTTGTGTGCAATGAGATATGTCCCTTCAAAGTTGACCCTCCTAAATATTATTTTTTTCAATTTTTGGATTTTGATGAGGTTGCTCTCAAATTCGGGTTAGACCCAATTCCATACTTAATTTGACCCCCTAAATAAGAATATGAAGTCCGATTTTTGAAATAACAAATTAATTTATAGATATTTGGAAATCACAATTCTGGGTACTTTTAAAGCACATTTTCGGGCACTTTTTGGGATCGTTACACCAATTTAGCCCCAAATAAAAGGGCCACGCTTATGCATCACCATCTTGTTAAGATGTGATCAAAAACCCAAGAATGAGTCAACCAAACTTGTCCCTTTAAAAGGGCTTAAAAGCAGCTCCCTCAAACTATTTCAACTTTGTCAAAAAATCTACATTTCTATGTTACTTTGTGCTCTCTTTCAACTTTTATAGAGCATCCTTTACAACCTCCCAAGATTACCTAAAGTAGACCTCAGACCCAAGGTTAAAGATAAGAAAATATACTTGTGTACTTAGTATGGTTTGTTTATGACAAACTAGAGAAATAAGCTAATCTTACTTGTGCTGGAATTTTGGACAACATGTGTTCTAAGGATTGTTGTACACTTTTCTTGTTTATTAAGAGGCTTTTCTCTTCTTGGTTGACTAAATTATGAAGTAAGACTTATGTTTTTCACAAGGTTTAGTTTTGTAGTGATGTAACCAGGCTGCTCCATTATTGTTACAGTCCACAAAAATGACTTACTGTAGGATATCTTAATTGTGTTCCTAGAAGAAACTTATGGGTTGATGATCAAGGATTGTTGTTTCACGAATTCCACCTACTTTAGGACTATTTGTGGACTATTGTAAGACTGGTTTTATGTGTAAAATTATTGGATACAGTTTAATTAAAGTCAAAATAAGTTTGGGATTGTCGACGTCGAAATGTAGCGAAGGGATGTAATGTTATGCTACCTATTTGTATGTTGTGTAGAATTGTTATGTATTGTACTTTCTAGGCTATTGTAAGACTATTATGGCACTAAAACAGGTGGCATATGATATATATATGAGAATGTGTTATCAGAAAATATTATTTGAGGCGAAAAGGTTGAAAGAATATGCTCCGGTTGATAATTGCATGCATGTTGCCCGTGTGTTATTTTCTTTTATAAGATTTGGCTGCCAAAATGTATCTATTGGATGTTAACACAAGTTTTATCAACTAGTATCTTGTGATAAATATTTGGAGGAAAAGAAGGTTATTTCAAGGTAATAGCGAGGTCGTACAACGAGGTATGTAAGGCTATTTGATTTTGTATTATTTGGCATGAAGATTAGATCCTTCCTTGGCACATATAAGAGCTTACCAACTCAAACACTACTGATAACCATAGCTCCACTCTTTTACATGATCATATTCTCCCATACATAGTCATTTGCAAATATTCATACATACTTGGATACAAAGATACCCGACTTCTTTTCGCTAAACAAAGTTCATGTGTTGTTTCATCTCCTATGCATTTCATTACTTGTGTTACCTAATCCTTTCATCATGGCATTTCCTTTTATGATTATTTACATGTCACATCTATATCTATGGTGCTACTACTTCAATATTATGGCCACCAAAAGAATCATCTCAAAAGTAATTTAAAGATAAAGTA